>CM062819.1:704906945-705092399 GCA_031772625.1 Pinus tabuliformis
TCAGTCGGTCACCATGAACAACACCGAGCAATTGGTTTCATAGGGTTTTGGCTACAAGGTAATGTTTTTAAAGAAGACCAAGCGGTCTCTGATGGAAACCAAAATGTCATGATCTCTGGTTCTACCATTGTAGGTCTTTCTTATGAACACCTTTTTGATAAGGTTGTCATGCTCAACAATGTGGGAAATATAAATTAGATGGTTGTCCCCAAGAATCCCGTAGGAAAATATTTTCTTGTGGATGTCAATACCCATGACAAGGGATTTATCTTGAGTTTCAAGGATAACACCAGGAAAGTTTGGTGATTTCGTTATTTGTATTGGAAGAGAAACCAAATCTATGTTATGACCAAAGGGGTGGAGTCACTTTGTGAAGGACAAGAAGTTGGATGCAGGTGATACTGTTTTGTTTTATAGAGGGGTGGCTCAGCTTTGCAAGTTCTACATCAGTTGGAGACGTAAGGCATTGTGTCAGCTTTGTAAAATTATTAGAGCATAGATACAGATCTAGCTAAAGAATAATTGCACAAACTCACAAGAATTGAAAAAGAAAATTAGAATTGAGAATGAATTTGACTACTCAATATTTATTTGAGAATCAATACATAAATCAACTAAGTTAAGCTTAATTGTACATGCAATAACTAAGGCTAATTAAATCTAATGAAAGATAAGTGTTCTTTATGTTTTGTTAATGTGCACTTGCACCACATGCAAGCACTAGAGTTAACTAACTAAAGACAAGTGAAAACCACATGTAAGCACTTGAGCTAAGTAACTAAATCCAAGTGCACACCACATGTAAGCACTAAATTTAACTAACACTAATTATGTGCACATCACATGCAAGAACTAGAGTTGAATGGAAGCTATGTAGGCTAACTAGGTGCATGTACACCAACACCACCCCTTAAGCATAACTTAGGTGAGTGTGATACAAAATTAATGGGTCCCGACAATAAGGGAATTTTAGGTACCCATGTATAATGCATGAAAAAGAGGAAAGAGGGAAAACCCAGTGGGAAGAAACCCCCCCCCCCCCCCAAATCTAATGCAAAAAGTAGAGAAAATACAACTACTAGGAAGTTGTGTCCTTCACCCCATTGAGACAATCTTGCAGAAATTGAAGCTTCTTCTCAGTGAATGTCTTGGTGGAGATGTCAGCATTCTGCTAAGAATTGGGACATTACTGTAGATCGATTATCTCGTCATGAATTAGTTCTCTAATGAAGTGCATGTGGATCTTGCTATGTTTGGCTCGTTTCCTCTGCATTGGATCTCTGCAAAAATTTAACGTACTCTGATTATCACACCATATGACAGTCAAATTATGGACACTGATACACAACTTAGAAAGGAAATTTTGTAGCCAAATGGCTTGAATAGTGGCATTGAATGCTCCTCTATACTCGACCTTTGCTGATAATAAAGTAGCTTGACCAAAAAGTTGGGTCGGAACCCAAACTAAGTACATAACCAAAGGTGGATGTGTGATCAAGGTTATCACCAACCCAATCTGAATTTGTGAACCCAATGAGATCCAAAGAACAATTTGTTGCATAATGAATCACATAGTTGATTGTCCCCTAGACATATCAAAGGATGCGCTTTGCAACTTTCCAGTGTAACTCATATGGCTCCTCTATGTATCTGGAAACTCCTCCTATATCATATGAGAGATCAAGACAGGAGTGAGTGAGATAAATAGGACACCCCACAAGCTGATAGTACAATGTGAAATTATCCAACCGTGTGTCTTTTCCATTCTCAAGCTTTATCCTTGATAAGGAATGTGTGGCTTTTGGCTTGCAGTCACTCATGTGAAATCATGCCAATAGATGTCTACTATACCTTGGTTTAGAGATGGTAATCCCAGAACCACTCTGATTGATCTCTAGTATAAGGAAGAAATTTAGTAAGCTTGCATCTATTGTAGAAAATTGCTTATGCAATGTAGTTTTAATATAAAAAATGGCAGAATCTGAACTACCTATTATCAAAAGATTGTCTAGGTGGAGTACTATGATCAACATGGAGTCAATTTTCTTCAACAAATAAAAATTGAAATCAGATTTTGAATGTTCAAATTTTTGAGATAACAAAGAAGAATCCATATTTTCATACCATGCTCTAGGTGCCTTCTTATGGCCATAGAGGGACTTCCTTAATTTGCATACTAGAGATGAATTTTGCACATAGCCCTGCGATTGCTCCATGTAGATTTCCTCCTCAAGATCAACATGAAGAAAGGAATTCTTCACATCCATATGATGAACCTACCATCCTCTTATCGCTGCAATGGAGAGAGCTAGCTGAATGGAATATGTTTTTTCCACTGGAGAAAAAGTCTCAGCATAGTCAACACCATGTACCTATTGAAAACCTTTTTCCACCAATCATGCCTTATATCAACTAACTTGGCCATCTCCTACTTTCTTGGCCTTGTAAACCCACTTGCACCTGAGAAGCTTATGATTGGAAGGTACTGGAACTACGTCCCAAGCCTGGTTCTCAATGAGAGAGTTGTATTCCTTATCCATAGATACTTCCCATTCAGGATGGCCCAACTGCTTCTGCATAAGTATTTGGGTCATATAAATGCATCATATAAGCATCCATGGGCATGCATGGCTCCATAGCTAAGAGTTCTTGTGGAGCTTCCTCAATTTTAGGTATAGTGGCACGATCATCTAAGATATCACTCATGTTGCACCAATTTTATGCTGAAGGTGGTCGAGAATCTTCTTAACTGCATGAGGAAGTATTATCTAACTAGTGGTCCAACATGTGTTGTAGGAAAAGGCTCATCTAGATTAGAATTATGATCTGAAGTATCATCTACATACTCATCAATTAGTTGTGAGGGAAACTTTGTAACCGGTTCATTTGGTGGTGCATTAAAAGCATCTTATTCAAAATTTACACTCCTTTCGATAAAGAGCTCTTTAGTGTTGATACCAAGCATTTTGTACCCTTTTACTTCGTCAAAGAATCAAACCAACATGCATGCCTTTTCTAAGTCTCTGTTGAAGACCAAAATTTTTCCTTTTTGACACCTTCCTTCAACTTCATTCTCTTCCTTTTTGACCATAATAATTCCAATTAAGTGTTAGCTTGCAAGGTTATTGGAAAAAATAGATATTTAATCATATTTTATTCATAGTTTCATTGTTTCCTTATTATTTGATTTAATATTTGCATAAGCTACTGAATTGAATCAATTATGTAGCTAATGATCTATTGAACAACTTACTTGAAAAATCTATAGGTTCCGAAACATCAGTTAAGGAACAAAATGTATGGAAAGGTAGCTAACAACCGACATAACAATATACACGTATCCCCATGATCCAACAATATGATAGGGACGTTGTATGATAAGGTAAACATGGAAGTCAACCCAGTGGAAGAGTAGCCAAAGACGAATCATGTCAGCAAGGAGATCGATGATAAGGATGAAGCTAATATTTTGCCTCATGATTTTCTTCTCTGATATCAAATCATGAAGCAACAATATTTCATGTTATATTATGTTATTTAGAGCTTCTGTCAAGTAGGATAGGCTTAGAAATATCCAAACTATTTAATGAAGGAGGTTATAAAACTTTCCTCTTGGCACGACGATGAGAGACAAGCTGGTTATTATTTGAAATACTCTTTTTAATTATTAAAGTGAGATTATTATTCCATTGTGCTATATGTTTAAATGTGTGTTTAATATATGTTTATCACTATAATTTCACTCACAGGAGGGCCCCCTAAGAGCCGTAAGGTTTCATTTCATTTGTATTAATATTTGAGTGTTGTAGCATTAAATTATCATAGCCAATCTTTCATAGCATTAAGGTATCATAGTTAATCTTTTAGTTTGATTTTTAGAGAATGCTTCTGATAATGAAGATAGAGTTTGTAATAGAGTTTGCTGAAGATTTATTTCATAGATATAATCATTTCGTTGTATGAAGGATGAAGAAAATAATCAAAAGCGATCTATTATGCACATGTAAATTTTGAAGAGTAGAATTATTTAATTTTGAATTGCAATGAGAAGTATAATTTATTTCAAGGCTTTATCAGTGTGATTTATATTTTCTAGTGTGATATTTTATTTTTGGACTGAAGATTAGTTTCATTTCTGTCAATGTGAAGTATATTTAGATTTTTTAATCTGATATTTATTTATGCATTTAAGATTAGTTCTATTTTTGTCAGGTGTAATACTTTTCTTTCATGCAAGAGTGATAATATTTTTATTTTAAGTGATCCTTAGATGAAACACGTGCATAAAAACATCCTAATTCAATTCAGAAATTTCTCACCTAATAAGGAATCCTAGCACAAATGGTGCACATACACTTCATCAGTTTATAGGCCCTGGTCAATAATTTATGAAATAATTTAACATCAATTAAATTACCAAACATTTTGGCACCATTATAGGGGAAGTGTATATAGGATTTATTTTTTTAGGAGTTTTTTTACTAAAAAAAAAATTAGAAATGGTAAAAATATATTTATGCATAGAGAAAGAGATTCTAGGGGTAGGTTTATAAGTAGAGGTAGGAGTTCAATTCCAACATCACAACTCACCCCACCAAGACTTCGTAGTGCCACAATATCCACTGAAAATAATATTCCATCATTTGCAGATAGACTTAGACTTCTGAAGTACATAGATCTGAGATCCAACTGAAAGATTCAATAACTTCTTCTACTAAATTCGTAGTAGATGACCCTACATCCCCAAGAGAAGGAGTAATATTTCTATATTCAACTGGAGAACCAATTATAGGACAAGAATTGGAAGTCCCTAGTGAAGAAGAAGAAGAAGCATATTTTATTCCATTGATAGAAGAACCAAAAGAGGAGATAGAAAATCCAATTGAAGAACCCTATATTAGCTCCGAGGAATCTACAATGGAAGGGGAAGGAGAAGTACATAATGTGAATGATGAACATAGTATTGGAGGTGGAAGAGGTAGAGGAGGAAATAGAGGAGGAGGGTGAGGAAGAGGTGGTAGAGGATATCCAAAACCTTTTGGGTTTCCCAACTTAGATGAAGACACCACATTTACAATGAATAATATCACACCCTCCATCCTCACTAATTTCCATGGAGTAAGACATGAGGATCCTGAAACATTTCTTTTTGAGTTTGGAGTCTTGTGTAGATCTTATCACTACTTGCTTGATTCTCAAAAATTGAAATTGTTTCCCGCCACTCTTCAAAACAGAGCACTTAAATGATTTATGGGATTAGCAACACATACCATAAGAACATGGGAAGAAATGAAAAATGCGTTCCTAGAAAAATACTAATATTATTGTATGCCTCATAACCTTAAAGATGGAGTCTTTAAAATGATGCAAAAAGAGGATGAAAATCTTGAAGACTTGGTTCAAAGGTGTGCTTTTAATGTTAAAAGGGCTAAAATTAATTATCTAGATGAAGAAACTTTGAAAGCTCTTTTAATAAAAGCCATTAGAGATGGGTGGATAGATCTTCTCAATTTAATGGGCAAAGGAGTTGTTTCTTAGTTATCATTTAGAGAAATTTGTTAATTATGTACACACATTTCAAGAGGAAAAGCTAAACCCAGGAAAAATCCAAGAGACCCTATTATGTCTAGGATTAATAAATTTTCAACTCGGATAATAATTAGAGTAGAAATAGGGAATTTTCTCTAAAACTTAAAAAAAAAACAATAATTCTCTCTCAGCCATGGTATAAAACAAATCATATGGGTCTGTTCTCGTGGCACTAGGTTTGGGTTAAACTGGCACTCGATTTGGAGAGTTGGGTCTAAATCATATCCATCAGAAGTGTTATGAATCCCATTCCCTTCCCATATGAAAATAAAGGGTGAGGGGCTAAAGAATAAATGACTAAGAGGGGAAAAAGAATATGAAACTCATGAGAAGACAGTTGGGTTGGTCGATCTTACCTTCCTTGTTGGGTTGGTTGGTGAGCCTAATGATAGGAAGGAGGGACACTGGTATTTTCTCTTCGATTCATTTAATTATTTGGTTGGAAGCAAAGCTAGGCCATAGGTAGCATGCGAAGGGAAATTTAGCCCTATATCGGGTCCTTAAAGGTAACCTCTGAGCTAGCTAGAGCAGTTGGTCTTACCTGATCCTAACTAACCCTTAGAGAATCAAATGGGCTTACAGATATGATCCTAATTCACCTCATTTATGGCATATCTAATTCAAGTCGAAAGGTGAAGACTTCAAACATATTTACATCTATATGGAGGGCCCTACTTTTTTAAGGTGAATACTTCAGGCATTGAAAGGAAGGTAGGTCGGTCTTATTTGAGGCCAAGTAGGGAGGGGGAGCACCCACCCTAAAATATTCTTCAATTAGATGTTCATCACTCTTAACTACACCATACCCTACCCTAAAGCCACCTACCTCCACCAGAGCAGGAAGGATTAGGATGAACTGGCCAGACTTAAGGGCAATCTCATACCCACCCTTACCTTATGCATGTTGAGGTAATATTATGATATCCTGGGTTGAGGTTCCGAACTGACTGAGTTGGTCCTGTGTTTCATCACTAGTGCATCTCAGTTGATCCACATCTAGATATGCAAAAATGGGTCTTGCCATGCCTCCCTATAAAAGAAACACTTTATGTATGGATGGGATGGATCGACGTAGCATGGCATGGGGGCCTCACTAAAAGAAAGAAGGCTTCCCACCCACATGATCAGAGATAGGGGAATATTTGTTGAACATGAAAACGTCTTTGACTTAGGCATGGAGATACTTAGTTTTGGGGATTCTTCTCTCGTGGATCCTCCTATGGTCGGGAGACTCTATATACCCTTTTTCAGCATATCTAGGGACCCTTCCTCTTTAGCAAGCAACCAAAACCCATATATAAATACATTTCCTTAGTTATTATCTTTTTAAACTATTATACATATATAGAAGATCAACTTACATTTATTATTACTCGCAAACTCTTTACTTGGACTTTTTGACGGTTATAGAGGAAGCGAGCAAGATCAGATCACTTTCAGTCCACACTCAGACACAAGAAGAATTTTCATGTATAGATCTAAACACAGGTCATTTAGAGGTTTCACTCTTGATTAAGGGGCTCTCTTACCTTCATACTCCTGAAGAGATCTAGGTTAGCTCATATATCACAAGCGGTCATCCAAGCCATCGTTCAGACAAGCCAAGCCTTCACCGAAGCTACACGAAGTTGCCTGAACCTACCCAACTAAATAGATTTCATCTAGAGACAACAAGAACAGACAATAAAAGATCCATGCAGAGGGGAGGAAAATCTGGGCCCATACCCTTCATTTTGTTAAGAACAGATCTAGTCATTTATTCATTTTCCTTTTTCGATCCTTATAGTCTTCTTTCCACTTTGAGTAATTCATTAATTTTAACAAATTGAAGTTTTCCAAGCTTATTTGGAAAATATGGTTACTATGGAGGTTGGCTTCCTGGAAATATTTCTTTCTTTACTCTCATCCATTAGTCTTTACTTATCGTTTTATTTTTCTTATTTAGGCACTTATATTTTGTTTTTCAACACAATGAAAGGAGTGTTCTGCCCTCTATCCACCATCGTAAGAAACCCTATGCCTCTGCCCTTTCACCCAACCTACTCTTCCCTTTCACCCAACGTACCCCTGAGACACTATACCTCTACCCTGAAAAACAACCTACCCCTCAGTCAGGTCCACATATACTTCTTGCCAGGCTTGCCAGGAAGCTCCTTACTCTTTACGCGGGAACATGTTTCCCCTCATCTTTCCACTTAAACTATGAAACAAACTTTTACACTCCTGTAGGAACTTATTTCCAGTCAAGAACTGGTCAAAGGCGGGAATAACTTACTAAGATTTAATATAACATACCATACTAGATTATCAAGAAGTCATATTAATTGGCGTTTAACTCTACATAAAGCTACTACTAAGACTAAGGCTAGTATTGCAGAATAGCTTGCGTTCTCAGATTAGGAGAATTATTTATAACAATTTATACTCTTACTAATAGCCACTACTTTTTCATACAGTACTAGGGTATTATAACACATATTAAGGACTGTTCACACTAGACATAATGGAAACTACTAAGCTATTTAGTAATGGGCAAGGCAAGTTCACTTTATCAAAAAGATCATATGAAAATAGTCCTCACGGAGAGGGGATAGAGCTAGTCACACAAGTCAAGTAGTGCCCATTCCCTTAAATTCTTCCTCCATCCATTCCAAGTCCCCACTATATTCGAAAGAGGAAAAGGACCTACTATCATAATCATGAGGCCTCGTCCTATCGACCCCCGAATCTTACCGTCCCATCCTTTATTTCTATGAAGGAGCTTGCTTTCATCCTCCAACTCTAGGCTAGCGTACAGTTCTACTCCCTCGTTAATTCTCCAACTATAGGTAGGCTCCATCCATCCACCCCTGGTAGCTCCTTCCTCCCCAACATCCTGAAGTTATCCTTGCCCTTGCCTAGGATAGAGCTTTTCTTTGGTATCGAATAATTACTCTATTTCTTATTGATTGCATTAAGACTCTTTTTAAGGGATTCTACTTTGCTTTAATGAAGACAAGCTTCCCTTGTTCTTCTTCCCTTGATTGTTGAGGAAGCTGTTTGTTTGCAAATTATTGCTTTATTGTATTCCTTGCTTTGCTCCTTCACCCACAAATAGATACCCTTAAGATTCAAAACAACAAAAAAGTTGAAAATGATGCATTATAAATTTTTTTCCTAAATGAAGAGAGAAACATGTTGTAAGAGAATGTCTTCTTGATAGTGTAGAAATATGTGCTATATGTGCAGAAAGTCATATTACAAAGGAATTCCCTTCAATTCTTGGACTTAAAGTAGTCTTGCAAAATGAAACTGAAACAAGTCAAGCAGAGTCACTTTATTTTATTAGTAAAATACCGTGGGCACCATAACAACCAAACATAGTACAAGGTCTTAATCCTCAATACCAATCATTTTCACAACCCCGGAACATTTGGAATACTCTAATGCCTTGGAAAAATTAGCCACCTCAAAATCCAATTTGGACAAGGTTAGCACTATCTCCTAGGAATCCTTAATACAATCAATTTCAACAACCATTTATTCCATATCAACCTCCATATTATCCTCCTCTATCAAAATCCTTTCCACAATCTCAAATTCAAACTTAGCCTTCTAATCAACCACTTCAATTACCATCCACATCATACCCCCAAACAACCAATCAACTACCTTCTCAACCACTTCCAAATCTAAATAATAAAAATTCACAACTTGTTTACAATATAGAAGGTCAAAATTTCCAAGCTTGCATGATAACTCCATTAGATCTAAATAATATCCAACTTAGATCTGGTAGAGTTTTCAAAAAGAAGTTACCATATGTTGTTATTCAGGAATATGGAGAGGATGAACCCCTTGAGAAAGAAACATCTCTTAATCAAGAAGAAATTCCTCAGAAAGAAAGCACCCCTATACATGATACTTTAATAAACTCAACTCCCATTGTAGAAAAGCCTTTTGTTTCTATTCAAAATCCACCTTTTCATGAAAGGCTAAAAATTGTCAAAGTAACAGAAAAACAAATTGTGTTGCCTGAATATGATATGTCAAATGAATTGAAGAATGTTTGCATAAAAATTCCTTTGTTACAAGCTATATGGGAATACCGATATTTGCAAAGATAATCAGGGAGTTGAGCATTAAAATCCCAGGAAGAAAAAGAAAAGAAGTTAAAAAAATTCAGTTAGTTGGAAAAGTTGGAGATATTATGATGGGAAACAAACAGTTTAGAAATATCTAAATCTAGGTAGTCCCATTATAAAAACACAAATTAATGGTGTTGAGATTCCAAGCACATTGATCGATTTAGGAGCAACTATTAATATCATGAGTGAACAAACTATGGATCTAAAACTTTCTAATCTTCAATACACACCAACATTACTACAATTAGTAGATATATATGTTATCAAACCTAATGGTATATTAGAAGATGTATATGTCTCCTTAGATTCTCAGGAATATCTTGTTGATTTTATGATTTTAACTCCCAAGAATAATTTAGAAGGACACCGATTGAGTCTAGGTAGACCATGGTTAGCTATAGCTGATTCTTTTATAAGTTGTAGATCTGGTGATATGTTTATTTCTGATGGAATCTCTACTAATAAATTCACACTATATCCTCATGCAAAAGAAACAATAGAACTAGAAAGTGAAGTTTGGATAGATGATGATAACGAAGACTTTGATATTCAACCAATATTTTATACTTCACAAAGAGATAAAGAAGATCAAATTTTAAATCTAATAAATAATAATGATTCTTCTTCATATTGTAAACAAGAGACAAAATTTCAAGAATAATGCAATGCTGAATATTTATCATCTCATCTAATGGCTTTACATTCTATGGAAAAATTTGGAAATTCTTTAATAGAAATATTTCGAGGGAAAATTTTGAAAATTAATGATAATCTAGAAGGATCCCAAAAGAAAGAATTGATAAAGATGTTAAAAGAACATTCCTTTGCTTATCCACATGAATACACTGATATGAAAGGAATTGATCCTAATACTTGTATGCATCATATCTATATTAAAGAAAATGCTAGACCAGTTAGACAACCCCAAAGGAGGATGAATCCAAATCTAAGAGGAATTGTTAAAGAGGAATTACAAAAAATATTGAATGTGAATTTCATTTACCCAATTTAGAGAGTCCGTGGGTATCATGATTAGCGATTGTTCCATAGAAAATGAAAAATGGAGAGTATGCATCGATTATAAGGAATTGAATAAAGCTACCATGAGATATCATTTTTTGCTTCACTTTATATCAACTCCTTGATACATTGGCAGGGAAAAAGTAATTTTCATTCATGGATGGTTTTAGTGGATATATCCAAATCCAAGTAGCTCTAGAAGATCAAGACAAAATAACTTTTACCTGTCCTGGTGAACTTATTCTTAATGTGTACTTCCTTTCGGATTATGTAATGCACTTATAGCATTCCAAAGGGTAGTTCTAGGCATTTTTTCTGATTTAATTCATGATTGTGTGGAAGTTTAAATGGATGATCTTACTGTCTATGGTAATTCTTTTGAGGAAGCTCTTGAAAATTTAGAAAAAGTTCTCATTAGATGTAAAGAAACAAATCTCTCATTAATCCATGAAAAATGTTTTATGATGTTCACTGAGGGAATTGTTTTAGGCCACCACATTTCAGGAGATGGAATTAAAGTGGGTGCATCTAAAGCAAAAGTTATTTCCAAATTATCAGTTCCTACTCTTAAAAAAGATGTTATAATTTTTCATGGTTTTACTAGTTAATACAAAAGATTCATAAAAAATTCACAAAGATAACCTCTCCACTTTTCAATTTACTTACAAAAGACTACGAATTTATTTGGAATTCTGATTTCCAAAAAGATTTTGAAACATTGAAAGAAAATATTTCTGAAGCACCCATCTTGAGAGGACCAAATTGGTGTCTCCCCTTTCATATTTGATTTGATGCTTCAGATACAACTTTAGGAGTTGTATTGGGACAAAAATATTTCACTCCTTATGCCATTTATTACACTAAGTAAAAATTTGACTCCAAAAGAGTTGAATTATAATGTAACAGAAAAATAGTGTTTTGTTGTTGTACATGCCTTTAATAAGTTTCAATGTTATATTGCTGGTTATGAAACTTTTTTTCACACATATCGCTCTGAAATTATATATTTAATGAATAAATCAATTACTAATGGAAGAGTTACAATATGGTTATTATTATTACAAGAATTCAATATTACTATTTTGGATAGGCCTATGAAGGAGAATATAGTTGTTGATTTTCTATCTAGAATCCAAAATGATAATAAGGATATTCCTGTAAAATATAATTTTCCCGATGAATATCTATTTGCGGTATCTATTAAATCTCCTTGGTTTGATGATATTTCTATCTATTTGGACATGTTATCACTCAGGTTGTCCTTAAGCTCCGGAAAAGGATACGGCCGAGGTAACCATAGACCAACTTTGGACTGCAGGTTCTAGCCCACGTGCAATCAGAGAGGGCTCTCTCTTTCAGATTTAGCTTTGTTGAAAAGGATCTTAGGCTAGTTATTGAGTTCAGGGGTTTTTGTTCTGATTTTGGTGGGAAAATTGATGTTCTCAGGTAGAGAGGCATAGCATAGTCTGATGTTTCAAACCATTCGGCATGGAGTCGAAAAGGAGGACTGCTGGTGCGTTTTCTTGGTCCCAAGAGAGAAAATGGAGCAAGGTAGCTGCAAGTGAAACAACGTTTCAGGTTTAAAGGATGGGATGAATGCTAAGTAATGGGGGGCAGTTAAGAATCCCTCAATCAGCTTAACAGGGGAAGATAACAGAGCTCTACCTAGGGGCAGTAAAGAATCCCTAGATAATTGGCACACACAGGTGAATCGGGGTAAATATGAGCCAGAAGGAATTCATATTCATTACCAATTCATTCAGAGGAAAACATAAAGAAACAACACAAATTGAGCATAGAGTGTATTCAAACAAATTCTAAGCTAATATTTCTTTCTGCTATTTAGATAATGGTAAACAGTAAACAGAGGTAAGAAGCACTTATTGTATCAGGTTGCAGCACAAGAATTCCATCTTCAGTCTCCAGAAAAACATTAACAACACATCAAACAGTCTCTTCTCAGAACTTTCGGCAATCTTTGATTACAGAAACAACTTCAGGTATACAGTGCGAGTCTCTAGTGAAAAATACCAATTTACCAACCCTTGAAACAATGCTGAGGGTGGTATATATAGGGAAAACTCTCTACAATTTGTTTATTACATCTTGACCTAAACAGGTCCTAAAGAATAATTAATTTGACCTAATCCTATCTGAAATAAATGCATGAAAATATCTTTGGCTGCGCTGAGGGCTGCCGTATCAAAATGAAGTGAATGTGCTTGTCCTCGGTGGCTTGGTGCAGTTGCCTCTGCAATAACTGTGCATGGGTTTCTGTTCTTTGCTGTTCGGCCGCCTTAAATGTTTTAGCTGTGATTTGAAGGCAGGGATGGGCTTACACTTATTGATTTGACTTTGCTGAGGGGGCTCATCAATGTTTAGCTGTTTTGAGCCCCTAAAAATCTTGATTGGTACTCTTTGACGTCTTTTTCTTCTTCTGATATTCTTTGGAAATAAACCGGCCTGCTGCTCTGACATGCTGTGTGTTAAATCGAAATTTAATGGCCGCTGTTCGGCCTCTGTTTCCTCTAGAACTGTCTTCTGCTCCTTTCTGCATGCTTCGCGAAGAAAAACGGGTCATTCGGCGCCTTTTGGGCTTGCTGGGGGCTTCGCGATGAGAAGATTCCCCATTTTGGCTCATTTTATCCAGCGATGCGCGCAAATCGCGCATCAAAAACTGCCTCAGAAACTGATTCTGGGGCTCCAAAGTGCGATTTTTGCCCTTCGCGCCAAAATTGCTGATGACATCAGCATGACGGACCTCGTACGTCGGATGACGTGGCAGGATGACGTCAGCATGTACGGAGGTGACGTGGCAGTACGGCGGGTCTGATGATGTGGCAGGACACGTGGCAGGGTGACTCGGCGGTACGGTGGCAGGAGGCCATGCAGGCAGATGACGTGGGGCTTACGTCACAGGGGGGAGGGCGGTAAGTGGTTTCTGGGCGCACCGCCTTTGGGCATGGGTGGTTTTGTTAGAGGGGGCTCCGCCACAGTCGAGAAGGCGACGCATGGTGGGAGTACGGTGGGAATACCGCCCATCTCTCGGACGCTAACCTTCGGGCAGCTTGGGAGAGGGGAAAGCCCGCCCACCGTTGATCTGTGGGGCAGGTGATCGGACGGTCAGCGGCGAAGGTTAGGCGGTGGAGGGATAAGGGGCGGGAATATACACGGAATATTCCAAATTTAATAAAGCACAGCAGGGGGGGTCAAAACTATGGTTTACGTGGGTTATGGGGGTTATAAACGGGCGGGTTAATATATTTACACTCGGGACTTTGGCATAAGGGGTAAAACGTGGTTTTTTGAGGGTTTATGAGTGGGGGTTTAATGATTTGTGCACAAAACTTTAGGTTGGGGGCGGGAAAGAGAGTTTTTGAGGGTTAGGACTAGGAAACAACAGTTATTAGCCTGACCAGGTGCCAGACTAATTCCTTTAAGACTCGGATGGGCTAAAAACAGCCCCAGATGGACTGCCTTTCCCCGGACTTTAGGGGAAATATGGCTATAGTGCCAGGGAGGGGATATTTAATATTTTTGGGATTTATATACATAGTTTTAGTAGGGGAAGGGGATACAGATTAGGGATTTAGATAATACAGTCAGTAGTTAATATGGAGATGACCAGAAAGTGCTTTGTTAAGGGTCCTTAGGCTAATTTTGGGGAAAAGAACTTGTAAAGAAATGAAATCCTTGAGCGAAGCAGATCTTCACCAAGGCAACTGATATGGAGAATGATGGAACTAAGAGGAATCAAGCAGATCTTGACCTCTTTGGGGAAGTTAGTAAATGACTTGGGAAATGAGAAGAAGGGGAAGTTAGTTATGTCTAGCTCGAGCTCCTCCAGATGAAAAACTGCCTGATAACTGTGATCTGAAAAGATATAAGACTTTAAAACACAAGATTGATCATGAATCATCATTCTGCAACCTCACAGCTACGTACCCAGCCTACCTTCCTAACATTTTTTCTTCTTTTTGGGTGGGTGCACTTAGACTTGCAGACCCTGATTTATAATTTTTCTTTTGAATGCTTTCCTATCTAAATCTACACTTATTTCTGTCAAGGGCCCAGATTAAGCAGTTGGGTCCCTTTGATTCTCTACCTATTTACAAATCTGCCAAGATTAAACTATTTGGACAGATACATTCTCTATATTCTAAACAGGAAATTGAAACCTAGGGAGACCAAGATTAGACTGTTTGGACCTCCCTTAAATGAAAACTCTTCAAAACTGGAACAACTCATCAAAATTGGAATGCAGCAGTGCCATTTGGACTAGCACAGTTCATGGCATCTTGTGGAAATATGGAACACTGTAGCCTACAAAGTATGACATATTTGGCATGTAAAAATGTCAATCATGAAAGATGAAACCCTGTTGCAACAGGAGGCTAACAGTGGCTCCACTTGGGGATGGATTTTCCTTGTGAAAAGCCAATAACAGCAGGTCAGACTGCCCTGATTTTCTATTTGTTGTTGTAGACTGGAAACACTTCTTTGTTCTGGCTACTAAAAATGTGAAACTTTGAAATCTGAAACATTCTCTCCTCAACTGAGTTACTGTGAACTGTATAGCATCGCCTACTTTCTTCTGCGTGCTTGATATCATATAAAATGTTGCCTGAGCATTGCCTTTGAAACATTTTCAAAACATGGATCAAAACTGATGGGTTTGCCTTATTTTTGCTTTGAGCAAGTATGCTGATATGAACTGAAAATACTGCTATGTTTTGATAGTTTTGACTGCAAACAGTTCTTTTCTACCATGAATTGCTTGTAATTTGACAATTCTTTTCTTTACTGTTTTGCTGAAGTTACCGCGGAGACAGATCTTTGGGAACTAGAATATTTTCATTGGCTGTGTCTTCATAAAATTTACTGTTGTTCCTTAAATAATCGGCCTGCTTACACAAAATAAAAACAAAATGCTAATATATACAAATATTACTGCACAAAGATATATACAAGTCTTGCATTGTGCCCCTTAAAAGGGATCATGGTAATGTTTCAGCATACGGACATTAACAGGGCCTTCTTCAACAGTGCTGTCCTCTATAGACCTGAGAAAGTAAGTGTTATTTCCCTGAACAACAGAGACAACAAATGGCCCTTTCGATAAAAAATCAAACTTAGCATTTTTGCCCTTGTCTTCTCTTCTTGAATCCCACCTTAGAACTTTGTCACCAATACTGAAATCCTCAGCCTTAACTCTCTTATCAAACATCTTTTTGAGCTTTTCTTGCAAAATTTGAGCTCTGTCGTAAACTTGTTCTCTGGTTTGCTGAAGATGAATTGTCTGATTGATTCTTCTTTGAATGTCATTTGGTTCAGCCTGAATCTCCTGTAACAGCTTGATAGTAGGAATGCCCAAGGATGAAGGAAATCTGGCCTCCATGCCGTATACCAGCTCATAAAGGCTCATTCCAATTGATCTTTTGCTTGAAAATCTGTCTGCCCATAGGGCATTTATCAGTTTTTTGTGCCAGTTCTTCTTGTTTTCTTCTAGCACCTTCTTTATGATGTTTATGAGAATTTTGTTTGAAGATTCTGCCAGGCCATTACCTTGAGGGTAATAGGTTGTAGAGTGGCCCAGGGTGATATGAAACTTATGGCAGAAACTGATCATCTTTTTGGATTTAAAGGCAGCAGCGTTGTCAGTGATGATTTTCTCAGGGCAGCCAAATCTAGAAAGGATATTGCATTCATGGAATTGGATAATGATGGTATCATTGGCTTGTCTACAGGGAATGGCTTCAACCCACTTAGTGAAATAGTCGGTGGCTGTTAGGATCCATTTGTGTTGGCTTGAGGAAGAGGGATGGATTTCTCCAATGAAGTCAAGACCCCATTGTTGAAAAGGTTGTTCGGTTGAGATGGGTTTAAGGGGCAGGGGTAACAACTTTCTCTTGCCCTCAAAAATTTGGCATTTGTGACATGACATGGAAAACTTCTTTATATCTGCAAAAAGAGTGGGCCAATAGAAACCAGCCCTTAAAATTTTATCAGTAGTGGATTTCCAATATAGATGTCCTCCACAATCACCTGCATGGAATTCTTTCATGACATTGTTAGTTTCATTCATGGTTAAACAGTTAAGCAATATACCTTCATGATTTCTCCAAAATGATGCACCATCTATAACACAAAACTTTAAAGCCTTCATTTTCAAGAATCTTTTCTTGGTCCTGGACAATCCTGGGGGAGCACACAGGTTTAACAATACAAAGCATATATCAGCGTACCAGGGGCATTGCAGAAATATTTCACTGATCTGTGGAGTCGGCAGCTCCTGTTCATTGTCCAGCTGGTTAATGTCTAAGGCTTGAAAGTTTGTTTCGGACATCAGTTTAGCTAAACCTTGTTCCTTTATCAGCTTGGTTGGTTTTATTTATATGTCATACTCAAGGATGCTTGCAATCCACTTGCCTCTTTTGCCTTCTAATCCTTCTTGTGTCAATATGTCTTTTACAGCAGCGTGTGGAACATAGGCAATCACGTGTGAATATAATATATAGATTCTGAAATCCTTGATGGCCTTAACAAGTGCGTAGGCCTGCTTTTCCATGATTGGGTACTTCAAAGGGGCGTCTCTTAAGGCTCGGCTGAAAAAGGCGATTGGCTTTTCAGCTCCCTATTCATCCTTTTACAAAAGGACAGCGCTATTGTGTGATCAGATGCAAAGGAAAATATGATAAAATCTCTGTCAAACTGTGGGCTGGTGAGGACAGGGGTTTGGGTTAATGCAGTTTTGATACTTTCAAATGCTTTCTTGGTTTCCAGGGACCATCTTACCTTGGCATCCTTCTTTAACATGTTGCTTAACAGTCATATTAGTTCAACTAGATTTGGAATAAATCTTCTTAGGAAGTTGATTTTCCCAAGGAATGCTTGTAGCTCTTTAATGTTTCTTGGAAATGGAATCTGGAGGATGGCTTGGATTCTTTCAGGATCAATTCTAATCCCATCTTTTGATATAATGTGGCCAAGTAATTTGCCTTCTTCTAGGCCAAATAGGGACTTCTTGGGATTCAAGGAAATGCCATATTTCCTACATGTCATGAAAATTTGCCTAAGATGCTTGAGGTGTTCTTCATCAGATTTGGAAAATGGGGTTAAGTCATCCAGGTAGACAACTAGGAAATCATGTATTTCCTTGGCAAAAGCAATATCCATTGCTCTTTGAAATGTGGCACCAGCGTTTTTAAGTCCGAATGGCATCTTCACATACTTAAATGTTCCCCACGGTGTGGTAAAGGCCGTCTTGTCTTGGTCATCCGGGTGAACAAGTATTTGGTTGAAACCTGAAAAGCCATCTAGCAAAGAGATTCTAGATGACCCCACTACTCTTTGTAGGATGTGATCCATTTTGGGCAAAGGATAGTGGTCTTTTAAGGAGACTTGATTTAAATTTCTGAGATCTACACAAAGTTTGATTTCACCTATCTTTTTTCTTGTAGGAACAAGATTGGACACCC
Organism: Pinus tabuliformis; assembly: GCA_031772625.1. NCBI lineage: Eukaryota > Viridiplantae > Streptophyta > Pinopsida > Pinales > Pinaceae > Pinus > Pinus tabuliformis. Next base: position 704,925,160 of record CM062819.1, read on the forward strand.
ATTCAGAAAATCTGATAGGTGCTATGATGCCTGCTTCAAACATCCTCTTTACTTCCTTCTCAATCGGGGGAAGAAGCATAGGGTTAATTCTTATAAGTTTCTGTTTGAAGGGTTCTGGTTTGGTTTTAAGGGAATTGTGTGTTGGATCACCAAGGTGTCATAGGATTTCAAGTCCTCATAGCTCCAAGCAAATACATCTTGGAACTCTTTGAACAAATCAATGTACTTGGGCTTTTGATCTGATGGCAGATTTTTGGACAGTTTGATCATTTTTAGATTTTCTGCTATCCCAATGTTGTGTTGTTCTATATCAGTGTTTATTGGCTGCAATTTTGGCTTTCTGGGCACATCATTAGTGTCAAACATGTCTTCTAGTGGGGTCAGGCCAGCAGGCAGAAAATTATCCTTTAAGTCAATGGTCTCTGCCTCTGTTTTGTCTATTTCTTCCAAGTGCATTTGTTTCAGCTGTTTTATGTTTGTTTTGTTGAAAACAGACGGGTTTAGGATTTGTTTGGCTGTTGCAGTTGTTACAGCCTGCTGATTTTCAGTTTCTTGTCGTTCTGAATCTGTCATAGCATCCATATCTATGTTAATATTTGAAAATTCATGTTCAAGGGTGAGAAAATTATTAATTTGGTCATCGTTTTCGAACACTTGCCAATCTCTGATGTTATTTGGGACAGCGGGCCTATGTTTTATTTCTGCTGTGAAGTGGTGGTTTGGGTCAAAGGGAAGCTTACATGTACTTGCAAAAGTGGCTAGGCTGTGAGCGTGAATGTTGTGATTTCTTGAAATCTTGTCAAGCTTGAATTCAGTGAATGCATTGAGTATATTAGTGGCAGCAGTCCTATAGGCTCTCATTCTATTATCATTTGTAACAAAATTACCTTTCATCTGTTGTATGATTAAATCAGAGTCACCTAGGATAGACACCTTTGCAGCTCCTAGAGCTTTGAGCAGTTTAAGGCCTAGCAGCAGAGCCTCATACTCTGCCATGTTGTTGGTGCATTTGAAATTCAGTCTATAGGCATGGCCTTGCGCATGATTGTTATGTGTGTTGTGAATCCAGACACCTGCCCCTGCCCCTAACTTGTTGACAGAGCCATCAAACTCTAAGTACCATGTGATTTCTTGCTTGTGGTTAGTGCTAAGAGTTTCAGCCATTCTTGCAGCGGGCAGATTTGAAATTTCTGTTTGAGGAGGTTCTTCTTGTATGCTGGTTGCATTATCTGTTGTGACAGTCTCATGGGTGTGTGTAATCGATTCTTCATTAATGTGCGTTTGTTGTTCTAGAGCCAAAGGCTCATCCTCAGTTGGAGAATTTGTGTCATCATTAAACAAAATAAAGGAATCCATGTCAGAATGTATTGAGTAAATGGGAAAATTTTCAGGCTTGCTCTCACTACTCACCACATATTTCATCAGCGTTTCTCTGTACAGTCTCTTTGGTTGCCCAAAGACAGAAATGGTGGCAAAGGAGAGGTCCAGTTGAAGGGATCCTTGCAGCTTTGCTCCCCATGATCTTAATAGGAGCATACCGTACTTTGGTGGGATGTCAGCCACCACCACATCCATGAGGATGGTCTTGTTGGGATATTGGACTAAGGAGACACACAAGTCTTTGATGAGGCCTAAACATTTGACTTGACTTGAGTCAAATGAGTATAAATCTTTGTAAGGTCTTGTGATATCGAGGTTCAGTTTATCCATGACTGCCTTGGGCATAAGGTTGTATGAGGCTCCTGAGTCAAACATAGTGTTGTGCAAAACTGTCATGTATATGCAAATTGACATAAAAGGGTGGAATAGGTCCATGTGTTGATTTTCCATTGACTTCTGGACCAAATAGCAGTTCAGGAGAATCATCCAAAACATTTACATCGTCTTTGTTTTCTGGAATTTGAAGCGACCTTTGAATTTGTTGCCTATATACATCGTGTTTGGCAAGTTTTGAAAGAGGAACAGGTATTTTCAATTTACCTATTTTTGCCTCTAAATTAAATGGTTTTTCTAATGGAGTCTTGGTGTTGATAATGGCAGTTTTTTCTGTTTCATTTGAATTATCAGTGATTCGCTCTTGTTTATCAGCGTTGTGGGGATTGACTACTTGCGGTTTTACAGTTTCAGGAAGGCTTTTTGGAACGCTGTTCGAATTTTCTTTTGAGGAAGGAGGTGATAGAGGCTGCTCAACAAAAGGTTGCGTGTCTTTTATGTCTTCTACAGTCACTTGTTGCGGGTTTGGGACAGTTGTATCAGCTGGTTCTATCATGACAGCTTTGTTTTTAATCTTGTTGGGCTGTTTGCCTTCCTTTGTTTTACCAGGTTCAGAGATGTCAATGGTCCTAGTTCTCAGCTTATATTGTTTGTGTACTTCATACACAGGAGTATCATATCCTTGTTTAAAATCAAAAGACTCACCAGACTTAGTCTGAAACTGATTGTAATCAAGTTCATTTTGGTCTTCTTGGCTCAGGAAAGTCTGATGCTCACCCTTTAGATCCATCAAATTCATGTGAGTGTCTTTTGTGGGTTGACTAGAAGTGGATCCTTCAACATAGTTATCTTGAAAAGGAGGTCTTATGGCATGGTCTTGGCTAGATCTACCAGCATTTGTGTTCTGCGTTTTCCTGAAATTTCGGTTCCTCATGGTATTGGACTGCTGTCCTTCCCATGATGCTTTTCTTTCAACATTTTCTACTCTTTCTCCCAATCTTTGCAGGCCATTGATAATAGCATCAAGCTTCTGGTCAAAGGCTGAGGGTTCTTCCTTAAAGGTGGTTCTTCTTTCCATCCTAGCTCTGTTTCTTTTGGCAATTAAGTTGGCCTCAACGCTGACAGCAACATTTTGCATGTCTGCAAGGGTCTGAGGAGCTCTTTCTTTTAACTGGTATGCCATATCTGGGTCAAAACCATCCGGAAATTTGTACAAGGCAAGGTCAGGGGGAGGCCTCAGATTCTGTGGTATTGCATTGTAAACATTATTGAATCTTGCACAGTACTCCAAAACAGTTTCTTGAGGACCTCTTTTAATTGTATCGTATTCAGCTAGTATGTGCAAGGGGTCTTTCTTTTTCTCCCATCTATTGGTAAAAGATTGGTACAGCTCATCTGGGGTGGTTATGGAATTTGCAGCAAGTGATCTGAACCAAGTTCTTACATCACCTATTAGACTTTGAACAAAAATTCTCATTCTCACGCTATCATCATCTATTTCATAGTTTTCAAAATAGTCTTGCATCTTTTTGGTATGTTGAATGGCTGTGAAAGGACCAGCGGAATCAAAATACGTGATTTTCGATTGGTAATCTTGAGGTAAAGCCCTAGCATTAGCAAGTAATTGTATGGGTGCATATCTATTAGCCATATTGGCAGGGATAAGTGGAACAACGGGGAAAAATGGAACAACTCGGGTAAAATTTTTGATTGAAGCTCATTTGAGGAGTAAAGGGGATAATTGGGAGGATTATTGGTTTCAAAAATCATTTTAAATAAGTTGAGCAAGGTGAACCCAGTTCCAAAATAAGAAGAGCCCGACGAAAATTTCCCTCAAACCCTAAGCTTCAAAATAAAGATTTATCTGCACAAGAAATACCACAATACTAGCATACACAAAAGACTCAGATGATGAAACCCCTCTTGTAAATGTTTTAAGGATCCTTAGAAATAAGAAATTTGTGAATACAGATGAAGGCCCATCAAAATGAGGAACATAGAAAGACAAAATTAGCAAGAAAAAGCATGCTCTCACTGCTGAAAAACCATCAAGACGAGGTACATGGCTTAGGAAATTGTCCATTAAACAATCTCCAAGTTTTTTTTATTTAGACGAAGAAGAGAGAATGCCATCACCAATTGCAAGTCCAACAAGAAAGACCCCATAAATCGACCCTGTTCAACAAGAAATCTATGATTATATAGAATCTCTTGAATAGAAAGCCCAATGAAAATATGTTGATTTATCCTCAAATAAAGAAGAAATTCTAAGTGAAGAAGTTCATTTCAGCCCTCCAGAAGAATATAGAATTCAAAATGCTCTTGAACAGGAAATTTATGAACTAGAAGTGTTAAACAAGTATTTGAAGCAGGAACATGAAGTAATGAAGGTATTACATGAAATTGAAAGGACACAAAATGATAATATTCTCCTACATATTTACCAATGGTCCAAGAAAAACAAGAAGTTAAAGTCTAAAAACAAACTTCTCAAGAGTAAAATTTGGAGTTTCCAACGCAGGATTTTAATTAAGAAACCAAGGATGGCAACTAGAACTAGAAAAGCAGAGAATATTAATTTAGATGTTCTTTCTCAAGCCTCAGAGGTATCTCATTGACAGAATGGGCCACAAAATTTTGAAATTTTGTGCATGGGGACATGAAATATCTTATGTGTGGGGGACTATTGAAGACCAATATTGTTCCATTTTGACACCTTCCTTAAACTCCATTCTCTTCCTTTTTGACCACAATAATTCCAATTAAGTGTCATCTTGCAAGGTTATTGGAAAAAATAGGTATTTAGTCATATTTTATTCATAGTTCCGTTGTTTCCTTATTATTTGATTTAATATTTGCATAAGCTACCAAATTGCATCAATTCAAAAGCTAATGATCAATTCTACAACTTACTTGAAGAATATGTAAGTTCTGAAACATCAGTTCAGGAAAGAAATGTATGGAAAGGTAGCTGACAACCAAGATAATGATATCCACCTATCCCCATGATCTATAAATATGATAGGGATATCGTATGAGCAGGTCAACGTGGAAGTCAACCCAACAGAAAAGGACCTAAATATGAATCAGGCAAGTGAGGAGATCGATGAAAAGGATGAAGTTGATATTTTGCCTTATGATTTGCTTTTTCGATAAAAAATCATGAAGAATTTATATTTCATGTTATCTTATGTTATTTTTAGAGCTTTTGTTGAGTAGGATAGGCTTAGAAATCTCCAAATAGTGTAATGAAGGAGGTTATAAAACTTTCCTCTCGACACAATGATGACACACATACTAGTTATTGTTTGAAATACTCTTTTTGATTATGAAAGCGAGCTTGTTATTCAATTGTGATGTGCATTTAAATGCATGTTTAATCTTTGTTGATTGTTATGCCTGTATTCATGGGAGGGCCCCCTGGGAGTTGTAAGGTTTCATTTCATTTTTAGTTAATATTTCATTTTTGTAGAATTAAATTATCATAGCCAATCTTTCATATTATTAAGTTATCGTGGTTAATCTTTCAGTTTTGATTTTCAAATAATTCTTGTGACAGTGAAGATAGAGTTTGTTATAGAGTTTGTTGAAGATTTATTTCATAGATCTAATCATTTTGTTGTGTGAAGGATGAAGAAAATAATCAAAAGGGATCTATTATGCACATGTAAATTTTGAAGAGTAGAATTATTTAATTTTGAATTGCAATGACTAGTCGTTTCCTAGTCAAATATAGCTGTTAGCTGATCAATATAGTCGTTGCTTGGTCAAAAATATAGTCGTTGGATGTTTTACTCTGATTATTTAACATGCAACCTAGATCTGATTATTCAAATTGTCCTGACGATGAACCACACTGATTGGTTCGAAATGCGTTTAAAAATGATTTATCATGTGATTTACGCTGAAGAATTTCTCATAAAAAAGTATAATTTCTTTCAAGGATTTATCAGTGTGATTTAGATTTGTCAGTGTGATATTTTATTTTTGTACTTAAGATTAGTTTCATTTGTGTCAACGTGAAGTAGATTTAGATTTTTTAATGTGATATTTATTTATGAATTTAAGATTAGTTTTATTTTTGTCAAGTGTGATACTTTTCTTTCATGCAAGAGTGATAATATTTTTATTTTGAGTGATCCTTAGATAAAAAATGTGCATAAAACATTCTAATTCAATTCATAAATTTCTCACCTAATAAGGAATCCTACCACAAATGGTGAACATACACTTCATCAGTTTATAAGCCCTGGTCGATAATTTATGAAGTAATTTAACATCAATTAAATTACTAAACAGGATCCAAATTCTTTCTCTTCTCTCTAGGAATGTGGGTCAAGGTTCGAGATCCGAAAATGTAAAAATGATTGGCTTCAGGTTGCATGCTAGTCTGAGCCTCAAAAGGTGTTTTTCCAATAACAAATTTATGAGGAGATATATTTTGGATGTATGAGGCATAATAGACATCTTTGGCCCATAATTTTGATGGAAGAGATCTTGCATGGATCATGTAACTGGCCATCTCTTTCAAAGAGTTGTTCTTCCTTTTGGCCACCTCGTTTTGTTGTAGAGTGTAAGGAACTATATGATACAATTGTATGCTTGCTTCACTACAAATATTCTTGATATCTTTATTGACATATTCCTTCCAATTATATGTATGAATGTTCTTGATAGATTTACCATACTGATTTTTCGCATGCTCTTTGAAAATATTTATATGTTGAAAAACTTTAGACTTGAGTTTCAAGAAGTAAGCCCAAGTGAATCTTGTATAATCATATATATATATATATATATATATATATATATATATATATATATATATATATATATATATATATATATATATATATATATATATATATATATATATATATATATATATATATATATATATATATATTGTTTCTCATCTAAGTTACTAGAAACGGACCCTTGAGATCACTGTGTACAAGTGCCAAAGGTGAAGAGGCTCTCCATGCATGCCCCTTCTCGAACCTATGTTGTGGATTCTTTCCAAGGGCACATCCATTACAAACACCACTTGAAAATTCAATCGACGGTAATCATTTAACCATCCATTTCTTACTAAGTTGTTTCATATATTTGAAACTCAAGTGCTCAAATATCTCGTTCCAAATCCTACTTTCTTCATTTGCTTGCGTAGGTAGAAAAATAGAATATGACTGGGGAACAAAATTTGAAAATGTATATAGATGAGATTGATCATTTAGCTTGTTAGATGCATTCTTCAAGTTAGATTTCATATCATAAATGCTCACAGAATCTAGGGTAGATTCCACCTTCCTTTTGGTGCTAGTGTGGGCCATCTGATACAGTGAAATAAGATTCACATAAAGCCTTGGAATATGAAAGACATTCTCAAAAAATCCATCTTCGAATTGCACTCTTCCTTGTCCAGTTGTTTCAACTGTAGAGTTTTCTCCCATGAGAATAGGAGGAATTGAGTATGCATGTACAAAATTAAAAGATTCCTTTAATGAAGTCATATGATGTGAAGCTCCTATATTGATGATCCATTCTTGCATTGTAGACTAAAGGGTAATCAAAACATTACCATTACCCCTTTTATTTGATGGTTTTTCCTTCGTCTTCTTCTTGGCACTTTCTGGAATGTGATAACCAAGATTATTTTTCTTAAGGGTCTTTTCCATTAGATCAATAATCTTATGAATGCAATAGGATTCATGATGATAGCCTCTATTACAATAAGGACACTTGGAGTTTCCTTTCTTTCCCTTCTTACCATTGAAGCTAGAAAAGTCATCTGGAGTTTTTGGATTTCCTCCCTTTCTTGGATCTAGATCTCTTGCCTTTCTTTGCCTTTGGATTTCTGATTTGGTTTTTAGTTAGACTTTCCTTTCTCATGCATATGTTATAGCTCTGATACCACTTGTTATAGCTTTGATACCACTTGTTATAGCTCTAACCCAAAAATATTATGATAATAGAAATAACCCAAGTACGTGCTTGCCACCATAAGCTGAGTCTCATTATCTAAGATGTTATTCAGATTGAAATACTGCTACATTTGTGCTAGCCATCTAGCTGGATGAGAGCCATCAAATTTATACAAGTTCCTCAAATTCCGATTTGGGCCCGCCATCACAAAAAATTTGGCGAAAATTTGAAATGGTCACAATTCCGTCAATATTGCTCAGAATCCCTATTATAACCTGTTTTTGGAAATGGAACAACCATTCTGCATCTGCCCATGTGATAGAAATCCTGATTCAGACAATAGAATTTCAGATCTGTGCTGCTACTCTCCCGCCGTCACCAAAATTTCTGCAAAAAGAGCTGATTTTAAATCGGTGATATCTCCCTCATCCGGACTCCGATTCAACTGATTGTTTTTTTGAAATTGAGTGTTTTTTCACATAGAATCCAAATATACAATTAGATTTTGCAGATCTTGAACCAAGACGTCCAGATCTGTGCCGCAAATTCGCTGCCCTGAAAAATTTTCTGCAACCCCACTGATTTTAAAATCAGTGATATCTCCTTCATCCGGACTCCGATTCAACCGATTTTTTTTTTTGAAATCAGCTATTTTTTCATAAATAATCCAGATCTGCAATTAGATTTAGCTGATCTTGAACCAAAATTTACAAATCTGATCTGCAAAATCGCCGCCCCTGAAATCCTGCAAAAATAAAAAAATTTCTCCACTTTTGTGCCCAAGAAAGTGCTATGATACCACTTGTTATAGCTCTGATACCATTTGTTATAGATCTAATCCAGAAATATTATGATAATAGAAATAACCCAAGAATAACAAGATAGAAATAGATAGAAATGCTTCTTTATTGATCAAACCCTTAAGGTAGGGCAACACCATACATTCACTCCTTAAGGAAGGAGAATACTCCACAAGCCATATTCCTGTTCATACAATAATCCTTGACTTTCCCATGTGGAGTCTCTAGCCTCTATATAGGCCTCATACATACAATACCATGGATCATTACCATGGTTCCCTCATACCATCAAACTAATACCATGGGCCCATTACATTATTATTAACTACTTGTGGTCCCTTACATGATATGGGTTAACCACCTTATTTATTACTATGGCCCATCCCATTATTACATTATTACCTTGGGTACCTCCCTTGGTACCCCATATTATCCCCCCCAGGTATATAACACATGACAAATGCATGCGCATTTGAATAATTTAATGAACCCATATTGATGAGCTTATCCTACTCATGAATGAGAGACTCAATAAATGCATCAAGTTTGGTCATTTTATATTTATCTCCAGTCACAAGTATAATTGTATGAAATGTAAATACAAAAACAACATATTCAGGACCTAATTTAGAAAAAATAAAAAGGATCAATTGGCCTTCTTGTTTGGATTTATCGATCCCACAATCCCGCAATTGTAGAATCAATAATTTTAATTTCAAAAGAAATCCTGAATGTTCTCAAATCTATTTGGATCTAAGGAATTTAGCTCATTTTCATGAATATGAGCCCGCACCTAGTCTTTCTTTCCAAATATATTCTCCAAGGTTTTCCAAAATTCATTTGGAGTGGTGTATGTGTTCACATGGAAATGCAATGATGGAAATATGGTCAATAATAGAAGAACAAAAGTCTCGTCCATCCCGATGAAGTATTTAGATGTTTCAATGGTGAAATTAGGCTCAACTTATGTATTCATAACTATGTGATATAGTCCTTTTCCTTTGAGGTGAAGAAAAATATCTGTCTTCCATTGGAAGTAGTTATAAGTAGTAAGAATAGTTGAAGATGTGAACTCCATTCTTTCACCTTGTACTTCTAGCAACAATTATGATAGTTCTCCAATATTCTGATCTGCAAATCAAATTTTGAAACAATTTCCAACTCTTTATCTTCAAACCTAGAAAATATTGTTCATGCACCTTCTTTTGACCCTTGTAGATATGATACCATGTAAAATTATTAGAGCGCAGATGCATATCTAGTTGAAGAATAATTGCACAAACTTGCAAGAATTGAAAAGGAAAATTGGAATTGAGAATGGATTTAATTACTTAATATTGTTTTTCCAATCAATACATAAAGCAACTAAGTTAAGCTTAGTTGTACATGAAATAGCTAAGTCTAATTAAAGCTAACTGAAGCTAAGTGTGCTTTATGTTTTGTTAATGTGCACATGTGCCACATGCAAGCACTAAAGTTAACTAAATAAGGCCAAATGCACACCACATGTAAGCACTCGAATTAACTAACTAAAGCCAAGTGCACACCACATGTAAGCACTAGATTTAACTAACACTAACTAAGTGCACATCGCATACAAGAACTAGAGTTGAACTGAAGTTAATTAAGGCTAACTAGGTGCATGTACATCAACAAGCTTTGATTCAGAGATGCCCCCCCTTCACATCATCCAAAAAGGGCATGGATGTATCATAGCAATATTTTTTCATCCTTGAATCCATTCGATTCTAGAGCTCCAAATTCCATGGTTTATAATGCTCAATGGATTCCACCCCTCAACAACAGAGTCAGTTATGTCATTTCCAAATGGTCTCAGAGCCTTACAACTCGCCGAACCGTGTTTCCTTTTACTCTGAGCCACCCATCAGCCCAACATACAAAAGTATCTTTTACGAGATTAATCTAAACCTCCACAACTCGCTTAAATATGGCAAGGAATGTACAAATATCAGATCATTGTATCCTTTAATCAATTGTCCTTGACCCTCTGTGGTACAAGAATTGGCAACCCCGGAACGCAAAGTGACATTAAGTGTCCATCACACAACCAATAAAGGAGTAATACTTTTTGGAATGAACTTGGTAGAACCCTAGAGATCATCCTAATTCATATTTAAATCTTTTCTCTTTGGAGTGTTATGTAAAGAGTGAGTTGGTTGGTTTTATAATAGAGTATTGTTGTAATAGATGAAATTTGTTAGAATGTTACTTACAAACATAAAGTTATTGGGTTTTGCAGAGTTATTATCTAAGATATTTTGTGAGTTGAAAGCTTATTACTCCTGGTGTTATGGCAGGAGTTGAAAATGTTAGAATACTTACCATTGATACTATATTTATCTAATAAATCATATGATAACTTTGAAGTAGCTTAAACAAGAGGGCCATTTCCAAATTCAAAGCTTACTATTGATACTATCATATGATAATGATAAGCTATATAGTAGCGAGTACCTTCCACCTAGTTTAAAGATAGCGAAATTAAAGTAAAAAACTATGAATATTTGACGAAATGTAAACCTATATAAGTGCATGCAGAAATTAGAAACTAAAAGTAGAAGAAAAATAGGTAAAATTGGAAACGAGAGATTAGAAAAAAATGGAGCTATAATTAATTATACAGGGTCCCTATACTACCAGTGTACCCCCTTATTGTGATTAGTGCAACCCCCTTATTGCATTTTTGTGCCCATTTAGTCTCCATATCCTTATTATTGTGCCCCATAGAAGCCCACTATTGTTATTGTTGTGCCCCTACAATATTATTGTTTTGTAGGATCTGATTATATTGGGACCCCTTAGACTCTTATACTTAGAAAGGAGGTCTTTTCATTTGTATCATTGAATAATTTCATTTGTGTAATGTAAAGGAAGCTGTCCTCTTGAAGAGGCTTATTTTGAAGTCATTGATCTATGTCTTCTTTTATTTTGTGAGATGGTTTCATAACATTTGGTATCAGAGCTAGGTTATGATCCTGGGGAAATAATTATAAGGTTGAAGCAGTGGAAGATAAAACCGAGCATCACCAACAAGTTCTCCAACTCTTAAATGATAACCTCACTTTGGTGCATAATCGAATGAAATAGCAGGCACACCAACATCACAGGGAAAGAAGCATGGATGTAGGGGACTGGGTATTTTTACGGCTACAACCATACAAACAAATGTCCCTCAAGCAAGATAAGAAGGATAATAAATTATCACCAAATTACTATGGTCCTTATAAGGTGTTGCGAAAGATTGGTACTATGGCATACAAATTGGAGCTTCTTTCATCTTCCCAAGAGCACCCAGTTCTCCATATTACACATTTAAATAAGGCTATAAGTGACAACATCCCAGTTCAAACAATATTATTGGAACTTGATGAGGAAGGAAAAAACATATTGGAACTTGGAGTAGTCCCAGAGTCAAGAACCCGACAGCTACAAAATCGATCAATTTTAGAGTATCTCATCAAGTGGAAGAACTTATCCTCTGAAGACTCCACATGGGAGGATGATAATTTTATACATAATCATTCAGAACTAAAACATTGAAGAAAACATTTTTTTGGAGGAGAGGGACATGTTAGGTCCCTATAATTCTAGTGTACCCCCTTATTGTTGTTAGTGCAACCCCCTTAATGTATTGTTTTTCCCATGTGGTCCCCATGTTGTTATTATTGTGCCCAATAGAAGCCTATTATTGTTATTGTTGTGCCCCTACAATATTATTGTTTTGTAGGCTCTGATTATATTGGGACCCCTTAGAATCCTATATATAGAAAGGAGATCTTATCATTTGTATCATCGAATAATCATTCATTTGTTTTTTTATCCCCCACAATGTCCCAGACTGAGAAGAATTGACAAAGGTAACCACATACCAAGATTTTAGTTTGGTAGCTAGCCCTACCAAACCAGAGAGGGCTCTCTATATGAAATCATAGCCAAATGATGACTGGGATATAAAGTATTTTAGGCTAGATTTGCTAGGCTCAGGTAGATCTTGAAATGTTAGAGTTTTGTTGCTAGATAAGGGAGGAAAACGAGATAGCTAGGTTAACAGGATCAAAGGGTTACAACAACAAAGTATAAAGGACCAAGGTAGCAACACTTTTGTGATGGATCTTAGGTTTTACCGATGTAGTATGGTGTTGAGAAGAAGCATAAAGGTCTTAATGAGCATGAAACATGAATTCATTAAGCAAGAGTGAAAGTAACATATAATAATTTTCCATCAAAATAGAGGTTAGTGAAAAGAATTATGTTTATAAACGGTAAGGAAAACTATTGAAGAGTTGATGAATGGAAAGAGAAGATAAATATCATTCATATAAAGTAATAACAAAGGAAAAATAATACCACAAACTTACTTCATAATAATTCCTAAATAACATCTTCAAACTGTGCCCTTTGATTTTCAAAAATGTCAAATACATGCTACAATGGTTCTCTCCTCCAATGTCCAACCTGTGGAAAATGGTTCTCTCCCATCATATATAGAAAAATACAACATATGACATCTCATCAGGTCAAAAATTCTATTTAGGGTTCATCATAAATGGCTTTGATGTGTCCTTAACTAAAAACTAGGATAGTTGAGACAGTTTCCACAATTTAGGCTAAAGTTTAGGAGAGCATATCTCCTCATTAATTACAAATTTCCTCATAAAGTGAGGAAAAAACCAACTAAGAAAACTAAAGTAACCTTAATAGATCACAAAATCTCAAATTTTCCACCATTCAGTGCTCAAAAAGTTACCAGAATAGATGGGTCGTGCCAGAACCAGAAGGGTCGCATGAGTCAACAAAAAGGTCGCACCAGCATGCACCAAAACAAGAATTTTTGCAGAAGCGTCATGCCTATTGAGAGCTGAGTTTGGTAGTCTTTTAGGAGTCCTTTATACATTCTGAAAGCTAGGTCAAGTAGCCCCACGTGTCTTATTTCCAATGAGCCATCAATATCCAAACAATACCCATGGGAAGGCCTCCAAAACTTGATTTTTCGAACCTTACTCAGAAGCACTGCGCCAATCCAGATTTAGTGGCAGAGGCATGAAAAAGGTGAGGTTTTTTGAGTTTTTGATCAAAATAGGAGCTTTCATGCAAAAATAAGCAGACATTTGGCATGTACTCATCATTATGCACTCATCTGTGTAGGAAATATCTCATTTGTATGTCCAGGAAAAAGGGCCGCGTCGCTACGTGACGCTTTTGTGTGCCATTTCCTGCAAAATTTAAAAAAAATCAAATTGCTCCAAAATTTCAAAGTTTTCTCCTTTCTTGCTATGGATGATAGGCTAAACATCCAAGGATGTTTTAGCCACCAATTTCACTCTTTTGCCTGTTTTTCTTGACTCCCTTTGCCTGTCTTGGACCTCTTTCAATTTTTTTTTCAGCTTCTTCATTTTGATTTGTGCAATCTGATTCCTTGTTTGATAGTGGTGGGACATGTGCCTCAACATCTAATTGTCCATGTTAGCATTGTCAAGAAGCTTCTCTATATTGCCATTGAATTTGCCTAGTAAATATTCCTTGTATTCATTGATTTCCATAGGAATTCTGTCTTCAATACTCAAATCCTTATTTAGATGGTTTTGGTCTCTTTCCTTCTGCAATACCCTTTTGGGACCCATTTTCCTAGGCCTCTTCCTTCTAACCTTCTTTCCTTGTTCATCATGCTTATCATTCTCTAGCACTTCTTTACCTTTTACCTCTTACATACTAGCTTTAAATAAGTCCTTCTCTAAAACCAGTTGTTTTACCTTCAACTGCTTGTTTTCTTGCTCATGGAAGGAAATGATGAATCTGGCCCTTGCCAAATTGTCGAGGAGCTCCATGATTTGAGAATCCTTCTCTTTGATAACTAGCTGCAGGGTTTAATGATAATATTGGGACTCCATGTCAACTATGTGTATGTCATGATGGATGATCTTCCCATCCTACAAATGTGACCCCTGTTGTGCTGATGTAGAAGGATTGGCCCCTTCCACAATCTATGGAGCAAACACAAGAATTTTCCCTCTTTCAATGTCTTGGTTACCTTAGTTCTAGGTGCCTCTGAAACCTATTCATGTTTTCTTGTTGAACCATGCTCCATTGACCGTGTGGACCCTAGCCCTGATGGTGTTTCTTTGGTAGGAAAAACAGTGGGGCTAATACTAGGAGCAGTTTTTAGTTTGTCCAAAAGGGTTTCCCAAGTGATTTGCTTGACTAAAAGCTAATGCATAACCACAATGTTGATTAGGCTATGGTGAAACAAATTGGTGATATGAGGTTGTCCATTGGTGTGAATTTTTTCAGTCATCTTCACCACAATTCTAAACAGAAATTTGCACAAATTAAGTGTTCTTGTAGAGGTGAAGTGCATAAGTAACCTAACATGATATCTGTATAATCTGGAGAATATTCCTTCACATATAAAATATTTCATAATAAGATTCATTAAAGGGGCATACTGGTTAAGCATATGTCTAAAAGGAAAAATATGTTCAGAAGTCTCTTTGACATTAGGTTTTATGAATATATTATAATCATTAAGGGGTAATTCCATGCCTTTGAACCAAGTGTCACCATGCTTTGGAATACCTGTGGCTGAAGAAGTAATATCTATTGAAACACTGAACTCTATACCTACTATGACATCCTTCTCTATGTTGAAATTTTGGGCAAAGAGGCCTGTCAAGGGGACATGAGAACCAACCTATGCAACCTTCTGACAAAACTTAATACAACCAACATTTTTGAAACATTTTTGTGCAAATGGAGAAGCATTCATTTCTCTTAGGTTGGATGGATCAAACCTTGAATGATGTCCTCCCTTGTGCACTTTCTTTTCACTTTCTCGATCACTCTCCGTTAAATTTGTTGAAGGATAATAACTTAGCCAAATGATGTTGATAAAAATGAAGTGGGAGTTTTCTCAAAGGTGAAAACATAGTGGAAGGCTAGGGTTTGATGAAATCGTTGGAAAATGAGTAGTGGAATGATAGGAGATCTTAAGTTAGGGTTTCATGGATGCTATATGATAGTGGTAAATTAGTAGAAGCTAGGTTTCGTTCATCAAAATATTTATTGAAGAAAACCTTGAGAAGAAATCAATTTATCTTGATGAAATTCATTGAAATTATGGTGTAGGATATCACTTACTCTTTGTAGAGGCTTAGGAGTCCTTGAATGATCTTTGGAAGCTAGAGGAAGTTGAGAATTATCTTGGAACCAAGAAGAAATCCAAACACTACGAATTTCCCAAAAGTGTCACGCTGTGGGTCACTCCTTGGGTCACACTGCCAGAAAGGTCACAGGAAAGGGTAGCAGTGCTTAGAAAGGTCACACCTCCTCATAAGGGTCGCAAGAAAGGTCGTACCTCCTGAGAAGGGTCACAGTTCTTCCCAAAATGCAACAAAACCCTCGATTTTTCACAAATGTTTCTCTTTCACTATGATGACTAAGAGATTCTTGAGATTTTTAAGAGTGAAAATAAGTTAAAATTAAACTCATCTTACCCTTTTAAACTTGAATTTGGAACCTTGACACTTTATAACCATTGAAACTTGAACTTTTGTAACTTTATTGTATTTCTTGAAACATTGGATCTTTTTGGAACTCTGAATTGTAGCCTTTGGAACTTTGAAGTACTTATTACATATAAAAACATAAAATTACATTTGAAATCAAAATTTATTGAAGAGACTTGCTTATTAGCACTCCTTTGTCAGATTTTATGCATGAAATCAGAGTTTTAGTGACCTTGAAACCCTAATAACCTAATGGAGACACTCAACTAAATTAAATCATGATGGTGATGACTGACATGATGATGATAGTCTCTTAATGATGATACACTTAGCTGAGTGATGAAAGTGACTAGCGTGTGAAATTCTTGAGAGAGTGGAAATAACCCTAGACACACTAAGCAGTGACCAAATTTATTCCAAAAACCTAGTGACATGACAAAATTTGACTTTGAGACCCCTAACATAACATGGTAAAAGCATATTTGATCACTGGTGACAGGCAGAACTGACTGACACTAACATTGGCTCTAGGTGTGGATGGCAACTCCTTGGAGGTGTCAAGAACACTGTAGACCTAGTAGCCTTATTCATTGGTAATGGAGTCAAAATGCAAAGACTAACTTGAATCTGAAAACTAAATGACTGACTAACTTTTGCAAAAAATAAATGAAGAAAACAAAAACTTTAAACCAAGAACTGATCAAGAAGCCTTATGCCCTTCTCCTCGGGCTTCAAACTCTTAAAATAACCATTGCAAACTCTGACATGAAATGTAAACTGGTATATGCAATCATCATGAAAATTTCTAGAAATTTCTTCAGATGTAGGAGTGCTTGAGAAGCCTACCATTGATTTCTCCTCCCGAATAAATTTGGCCATTCATTTCTTCCAACACATAACCATTCTCCCCCCTGAAGGCTAAGATTCTATACAGTTCCTTCCAAAGGTTTTCAAACTTGCCATGTTTGCCCTTCTCTTCATTTCGTGCATCCCAATGAAGTTATATTCTTTGGTCTTGTGGTCATAAATATTTTTAATCCTTTCCTGAAGCTTAGAATTATTTTGAAATACTTCTTCCCTAGTTTGCTGTAAATAGATCATTTGACTTATCCTCTGATGCACATCATTTGGTTCGTTGTTCACTTCCTGTAGAATTTTCATGACTGGAACAACAAGGGATGAAGGAAAAACAATATCAACTCCGTAGACCAACTGAAAAGGAGACATGCCTATGGATTTTTTAGTACTGACTCTGTCTTCCCTTAAAGAATTAATGAGCTTTTTGTTCTAGTTCTTTTTATTGGCCTCCAGAACTTTCTTAATGATGTTGATTAGAGATTTGTTAGAGGATTTAGCCAGCCTATTCCCTCGTGGGTAATAAGTAGTAGAATTCCCTAACGTGATATGGTACTTCTCACAAAACTCCACCATCTTCATGGACTTGAAAGTAGCAGCATTATCAATGATTATTTTATGCGGGCAGCCAAATCTAGACAAAATATTAGTTTCAATAAACTCAATGACAACAGAATCAGTAGCTTTCCTAGCTGGAATTGCTTCAATCTGTTAGGTCCCTATACTACTAGTGTAACCCCTTATTGGTATTATTACAACCCCATTATTATATTTTTGTGCCCATGTAGTCCCCATATTGTTATTATTGTGCCCTTACATTATTATTGTTATGTTGACTTTGATTATATTATGACCCCTTAGACTCCTATAAAGGAGGTCTTTTCATTTGTATCATCTAAGAATTATTCATTTGTGTATTGTAAAGGAGGTTTCCCCCTTGAAGAGACTTATTTATAAGGCGTTGATCTATCTTTTCTATCTTTTTGTGAGCTGGTTTCATAACATTTGGTATCAGAGCTTTCGGTTCTAGGGTTTCGCTGCTCCAAACAGGTCATTGTGGTATGTTTGCTATAATTTTTTTTTTTGTGACATTTCAGAACCTAAAGAAAAAACCCATTTGAGAAGACATCTTACTGAACCTCCCATCCAAATTTTAGATCTTGTCTCACTATATTTTCATAAATATGATATGAGGAAGTTAGGGTTTTGCAAGCTCCAGAATTTCATCTAAAATAGGCCATCGTGGTATTTTCGATATAATATTTTTGCTACTAAGTTTGAGAAGCTTAAGAAACCCATTGGAGAAGAAAGCATTCTAAATCTCAAGTCCAAATTTCAGATCTTGTTTCGCTATATTTTCGGATATATGACCTGAGGAAGTTAGGGTTTTTGCAGACTCTCGAATTACATCCTAAACAGGTGACCTTGGGAAAATCATCATAACTTTCTCTCTGAGCAACAAATTAAAATTTCGTAAGAAGTTATAGAAACAGGACAGACCATAGTTCTCTTCGCATAGTTTTCAGATCCGAAGGTTGAAACAGTGACACGTGGCACTTCGTACAATTTCGCTCTACTGAAACATTATATAATCAGGTCATCTTAGGAGATTGGGCATAACTCTTTCTTGGAGAATCAAATTCTGATCATACTTGCGAGGTTAGAAAGAGGACTTAGAGGGCTACTGCAGGAGACAATTTAAGAACTTTGAGATATGAAAGTACAGAGTTATAGTAATTTCAAGGTCGAGCTCCTGAAATCAAGAAAAGGCGATATGAGGAATTTTGATGGAAAGGATCCAGTAAATTGGATACTACAGATGGAGCAATAGTTTGATCTACATGGTGTACCGCTGTTACAAAAGGTATGTATTGCATCTACATATTTAAAACCAGATCAATTTTTATTGTATAAAGGGCTTTGTTCTTGTAAAAAACTTGTTACGTGGTCAATTTTCACAGAGGAAATGATAGCACATTATGAGGATACAAAGAGCAACACCTTCTTTAGAGAAACACCACAACAATTGGAAGAAAAAAGAGAAAAAAGGCTGTGTTACAAAGTGGAAAGCAAAATTATGGCAACAAGGAAGTCTACCCCTCACAACTATAAAGATGGAAGTGTTGTTTCTCCTAGCCTTCCACAACCTACAAGGTTTACACCACAACAATTGGGAGAAAAAGGAGAAAAAGGGCTTTGTTACAATTGTGATAACAAATACATTAAATTTCATAAGTTTGCTGAGAAGAAATTATTTTACATTGATTGTGGAGAGGAGGAAGAAAAGGATCAAGAAATGTCAAAAGAAGAGTATATACACCAGGAACCAACCCCAGAGAAGGAAGAAATGAATCCGACCCTATCTTGTAAAGCATTGGAAAGAATTACCACTCCTAAAACTCTCAAGGTAGAAGGACATATGAAGAAGAGAAAGGTTCAAGAAGTAAAATATCACATCGAGAAGGAAGAAATGAATCTGACCATATCTTGTAATGCATTGGACGAAATTACCACTCCTCAAACTATCAATATAGAAGGACATATCAAGCATAAAAATGTTCAAGAATTGAAAGAACACATAGAGTCTCAAGAGATCAACCCGACCACATCTTGTAATGAATTGGAAGAAATTACCACTCCTCAAACTATCAAGATAGAATGACATATCAAGAAGAAAAAGGTAAGAGTGTTGATTGATTTAGGTAGTACCCATAATTTTATTGATTGTAAGATAGCCAAGGAATTGAATTGATTCCTATATCTAGCATCGGAGTTCGAGTGATGGTTACAAGTGGAGGAACCATAAATTTCTCTGGAAAGTGCCATAATATCAAGCTATCCATGGGAGAATATGTATTCAATAGCCCAATTCTTTCCATTTGAATGGGTGGTGCTGATGTTTTACTAGGAGTCTAATGGCTACAATCTTTGGGTACAATAGCTTTTAATTTTCAAGAACTTTTCCTGAATTTTTTTTGGGAAGGAAAGGCAGTTGAATTGAGGGGTATCGAAGGAAAACCTGGAAATATAATCAACTCTAATAGCATGATAAAACTTCTAAATAAAGAACAATGGGGTGTAATTTCACAATTATGTTCCCTAGAGGATCCCACATCAAAATCATGTATTTCTCCAGATCTCCAAAACGTTTTGGACAATCATTCCAAGGTATTTGAGACTCCCAAAGTCCTCCCACCTATTCGTGATCATGATCATGCTATTCATTTGATTCCACAAAGTGTTCCTCCAAATATCAGGCCTTACATATATCCATATGCCCAAAGGAGTGGGAACTCATTCAAAAGTTGCAGAAGATCCCAGTTCAAACAGTATTACGAGAACTTGACAAGGAAGGAAAAATCATATTGGAACCTAAAGCAGTCACAGAACCGAGAAATCGAAAGCGATTAAATAGATCAATTTCAGAGTATCTCATCAAGTGGAAGAACTTACCTGCTGAAGATTCCACATGGGAGGACAAGAATTTATATAGAAGAATCAAGAACTACTCAAGCATTGAGGACAACACTTTTTGAAGGAGAGAGGCATGTTAGGTCCCTATACTACTATTGTAACCCCTTATTTTTATTAGTACAACCCCCTTATTATATTGTTGTGCCCATGTAGTCCCCATATTGTTATTATTGTGCCCCATAGAAGCCCATTATTGTAATTATTGTGCACTTACATTATTATTGTTATGTCGGCTCTGATTATATTATGACCCCTTAGACTCCTATATATAGAAAGGAGGTCTTGTCATTTGTATCATCTAAGAATTGTTCATTTGTTTAATTTAAAGGAGGTTTCCCCCTCGAAGAGGCTTATTTCTAACGCGTTTATCTATCTTTTCTATCTTTTTGTGAGCTGGTCTCATAACACAATCCATTTCATAAAGTAGTATGTCGTTGTCAGGATCTACTTATGCTGTGCAGAGGATGAAGGATGTATCTCTCAAATAAAATGAAAACCCCACTGCTAAAATGGAGGTGAGACCAATACTGGTTGCAAAGGCAATGGCAAAATTTTTCTTTCTTTTTGAAAAATATGGCAGTCATGGCAACTCATTACTATTTTTTACACATCATCAAAAAGAGTAGGCCAATAAAAGCTAGTCCTCAAGATTTTGTTGGTTGTGGTTTTCCAAAAGGGGTGGCCACCACAATCTCCTTTATGGAAATCAGTCATTGCATCTTTAGCTTCATTTTCAACAAGACAGTTCAGCAATACACCACCCGGATCTTTCCAAAACGAAACATGTCGAGAATGCAATATTTTGAAGCTTTCAGTTTTAATGATCTACTTTTACCTTTGGGCACTTCCAGTGGAGGATTTAAATGTTGCAATACATAAACAATGTTAGAGTACCATGGAGATGAAGTGAACATATTTGAGACCTGTACATGTGAATCTTCTGCTTATTCTTCGAATCAGATTGATATCTAACACATACAAATTATATTTAGCCATGAGCTTGGCCAAACCATGTCCCTTAATGAGCTTTGTTGGATTTGTTTCCAGATCATATTCTAACATCGCTTCTACCATTTTCCTCTTTGACCTTCCAGATCAGTCTGCATAAGGACTTCCTTTACTGCTGTTGTTGGAACATAAGCTATAAGAATGCATAATATATACTCAGAAGTCTTTAAGTGCTTTTACCAAATCCAAGGCCTACTTCTCAATAATTTGTATTTTAGTGTTGCATCCCATATTTTATGACTGAAAAATGCTATGGCATGTTCGTTTTTTTATCCTTGTTTTGCATCAACATGGTTGCTAAAGTATGCTGCGAGGCAAATGAAAATATGAAAAAATCTAAATTATAATCGGGACTGATTAAAGTAGGAGAAGTAGATAATGAAAAATTGACTGCATTGGAAGACTTCGTAGCATCTTCATACCATCTTACTTCATTTCCCTTTTTCAACATGTTTTTCATCTCTCTCAAATGTTCAGTGAGGTTGGGGATGAATCTCCTTAAAAAGTTAATTTTCCCATTGAATGACTGAATTTGTTTTTTGTTCCTTAGAAAATCTAAGTGTTGAATGGCTTCAACTCTTGCAGAGTCAATCTGGATGCCATCCTTGGAAATGATGTGCTCCAACAACTTACCTTCCTCGATGATGAAAAGGCTCTTTTCAGGATTCAACGAAGTGCCAAATTTTCTGCATGTCTGAAAGACAATTCTCAGATGATGTAAGTGTTCCTCATCAGATTTAGAAAAAACAGTGAGATAGTCTAAATAAATAACTAGAAAAATATCATATTAATTGGTGAAACAAATGCCCATAGCCTGCTAAAATGTCACTCCTGCATTCTTTAATCCAATTGGCATTTTGGTGTACATAAATGTACCCCATAGTGTTGTAAAGTCTATTTTCAACTGATCATCCTTGTGCACTAAAATTTGATTGTAGCAAGAATATTCGTCAAGCAACACCATTTTGGAAGATCCAACTACCCTTTTCAAGATATGGTCCATCTTCGGTAGGGGATAATTGTCCACACTTTGTTCAAATTTCTGAAATCGATACAAAGATGAATCTCCCCGGTTTTCTTTCTCATTGGCACAATATTTTACATACATTCAGAAAATCGAAGGAACTATAATACCATATTTGTAAAGCCTATTTACCTCTTTTTCGATGGATGGCAGCAACTTAGGATTAATCCTCCTCAGCTTCTGGTGAAATGGCTTTTGATCAGGTTTGACTGGTATAGTGTGTTGAATAATGTTTTTATCATACTCCTTTAAATATGAATAGTCCCAAACAAATACATTAGAAAACTATATCAATAAAGCAATATACTTACTTTTGATCTTAGGAGATAGAGACTTTGATAATTTGAGCATATTGGGCTTATCTGATGTACCAATGTTCACATATTCAACACCTTTTTCTGTAGGGACCATGGTGGGCTTTCTAGAAGCATCATCACGATCAAATAACTCTTCAAAAGGTACAAGACCTCACGGAATGTTATTGTCTTTCAACTCCCACACTTCAACCTTTGTTGCTTCAATTTCCTGATCATCTTCATCACATGTATCATCAATATGAGAGTTTAGAAATTCATCCTCCATCTGCAAAAAGTTATTAATCTGTTTTTCATCCCAAAAAACCTGCCAATATCTCAAATTGTTAGGGACAACTAGGTAGTGCTTGACATGAATTGAATACTTCTTACCTGAATGGGTAGGAATCTTAACCATACTTGCTGTAGTAGCAAGAGAATCAACCATCATATTCTGAGTTCTAGGGATCAAAGATAAAGTATATTCTAAAAAAGTCTTAAGAATGTCAAGGAAAACATTTCTATAAGCTCGCATCCTTGGATGCTTATCTTGTTAATCCCCTTTTACCTATTTAATTATTAACTCGGAGTTGCCATAAACTATAATTCTCTTTTCTCCTAGTTTTTTCATAATTTTAAGGCCAACAATCTGTGCTTTGTACTCTGCCTCATTATTTGAGCAATCAAAATCCAATTTATAAGAACTTAATCTTAGATTTCAAGGAATTCTACATGACCAATGCGAAGGGCCATGAATCCACATGTCGATTCCACCTTGCTTCCCTAGTGCACCATCAAAATCCATGGTCCAAATACCTTCCTCTTCATCAGGAAATAAAAATTTCCAAGACTGATATTTCTGATTTTCTGGAGGATGAGTTACTCTCTCAACAATCCGAGTTTCTAGCACTAATTCAACAATCTCTTTGGATGAATTTTCCGGCTGCAAAATTTCAGTATCATTTTCCTGTTTTTCTGTAATAAAATCTTCCTGTACACTACTTATGACATCTGAAACTTCTGAAATCTGTACAATTTGACTCTCATCATCAACTGGATTCAAATCACTATACAAAATGAAAGACTCTAGATCGGTATGCACAACATGGATAGGGTGATTATTTTGTCTGTCTTTTCTACTAATCATGAATTTCATCTTCTTCTCCTGGTATAGTTTTCTGAGTTTCCCAAATATCGATATAGTGGCATATGAAAAATCAAGTTGTAAAGTTCCTTTTAGTTTCCCCCCCAAAGACCGTGAAAGCAACATGCCAAACCGTGGAGGTATATCAACGGCCACTACATCCATCAATACATTTTTGGATGGCATTTGGTCGAGGGATACTACTAGATATTTGATAAGACCAAGGAATTTGACTCTCCCCGAATCAAAAGAATACAAGTCATGGTAAGGTAGAGTAATATCTAGTCCTAGTTTGTCCATAATAGCTTTTGGCATCAGGTTATGTGAGGCACCAGAGTCTAACATGGCATTATGGAGTATAAACTCATGGAGTTTCAAACTAAGATAAAAAGGGGGAACGCCATTATCCTCAGGACTTCCCTCTACATCTGAACCAAATAAAATTGTAGGCTCATCATTGACAACATTGACAATATCTGACATTTGATCTACTTTCAACATCTTAGCAATCTGGAATTTCTACTTTTCATTTTTGACTAGTTCAGTTAGAGGAATTGAAACCTTCAATTTGGAAATTTCATTCTCTAAGCTAAACATATTGGATTGTTTGTCTACCTCTTTTGTTGCGGTGTCCTTATTTTTAGTTTATCCATTGGCTTGAGATTCCTTTTTCTGACTTTCAGTTTGAACTTCCTTGTCCTTCCTCACATTGATGGTTGAAGCTTCATTATTTTTATCCTGACTCATAATGACAATTTCCTTTTCTCTATTTTGATCTGTAGGAGTTGCTTCTTTATCCGGTGTATCTTTTTGAATATTCTTCCTTTTTTGATGTAATGTGACAGGGACATTTCTTCTCCTCAAGTTGTATTGTTTCTGAAAATGATTGAGGGCATTCTGATATTCCCTTTGATACTCTCCGGTTTGCATTTCCCATGAATCATCATTAACAAGGATGAGTTGTTGATCACTTGGTGTTATTGATTCCTGAGAAAACTAATCTTCCTCAATCAAAAAGGTAGGTGATTCATCTTCCTCAAAGAAATGATTAGCCTTAGAAATTTCTTCTTCATCATCTTTTAGGCCTTGTGTGTAGTTTTGCTGAAATGGTGTTCTGATCTATCCTTGAGGACCCTCATTTTTCTATTCTTTCTGCTTATTTCAAAATTGTGATTGTTGTTGGCCCCTGTAGTTTGGATTCCTTATAGAAGGCTTTTCTTATATATCAGCAATAGTCATTTTGTCCATCATCCTTTCCATTTTTTTAATCAAAGTGTCAAGCTTTACTTTAGAGGAAGAAGATGACTCATCCTTAATAGTGACTTTCTTCTGAGGTTTCTCCGATTTCATTTTAGACCTTTTTATAAGCAAATTGGCTTCCACACTTACAGCATTGGGCTGCATTTCTTCCAAAGTTGTAGGATCTCTCTCTCTAAGCTGATATGCCATGTCTGGATTGAAGGAATCAGGATAGTGGAGGAGGGCTAAACTAGGGGGAGGTTTGATATCATTAGGAATGGAATTATAAACCAAATTAAACTGTGTTGTAAACTCCTGCACTGTCTCATTTTGGTTTCTTTTCAAAGCATTGTACTTAGCCAAAATCTGTAATGGATTTTTCTTCTCATGCCACCGGGCTACAAATAACACTATCAACCCTGGGAACTATTGATGGAATTGACTCCCAAACTGCAAAACCATTTCTTCACATCTCTGGAAAAAATTTGGGCTATGATTCTCATATTTGCATTCTCCTCATCAACCTCTTCAAGGTCAATAAAATCAATCAGTTTGTCAACATGTTGCTGTGTTGTGAGCTCTGATATTCCATAAAAAAGAGGGAGTCTTTGACCATATTTCTGAGATAGGGAAAGAAGTTGACCAAGTAATGGTAAAGGAACAAACCATGCCACGACTATTGGAGGACATAGTAGATGTAATGCAATGGGTTGTGTAGGTATTACAATAAGATGTGTTGATGGAGATGATGAAACTAGAGGAGATAGTGGTAAACTAACAATGACAGATGATGTAGCTGATGTGTTTAGAGATGAAGTAGAGGATGAAGCAGTAGCTAGGTTTTCAAAATGATATTGAATGTGAGCTTTCTCGGTAGTGATTTGAAGTTGGTCTGCTAGGCTTTGAAGTTTATCAAAATTTAACCACGCTCGTGATCAATTTTGGAAAAGAGAGATTTAGCAGAAGGGAGGTAGGAATCAAATGTAATAGGGTCAAAAACCACTTTTGAAAGGGAATACTCAGATTTAGATTGAAACAAAGATTGTTCAAAGTGAATATCAAAATAAATATCTTCAACAGTCAATAATTGATCAGCTAGAGATGTAGCTTTTACCAATTTTCTAGTTTCACTTTCAGGAATAGGAGTTTTGAGTTTCTTAAGAAACTTCTCTGGATCATCAACAATAGTAGGTGGATTTGGGTTAGGATTTGACCTCATGTATCTTTTAGGAGCCAGAGTTCTTACACATTGAAACTTGATGTGATTTCTTAAATCAACCTTTTTGGATACTGGAATCTGTCACCCATAGAATATGTCTTGAAATCACTAGAAGATCTAATTCCCAATAATGACATAACAACCGTTTCCTGGGAAACGATGCCAAAATGTTATCCCCCACAATGTCCCAAGCTGAGAGGAATTGATGGAGGTAACCATAGACCAAGCTTTTAGTTTGGTAGCTAGCCCTACCAAATCAGAGAGGGATCTCTCTATGAAATCACAGCCAAAATATGATTGGGATATAAAGGATTTTAGGATAGATATTTTAGGCTTGGCTAGATCTTTAAAGTTTAGGGTTTTGTTGTTGGATAATGGAGAAAAACTAGATATCTAGGTCAACAGGATCAAAGGGTTACAACAACAAAGATATAAAGGAGCAAGGTAGCAACACTTTTGTGCTGGATCTTAGGTTTTGTCAGTGTAGTATGGTGTTGAGAAGAATCATAAAGTTCTTAATGAGCATGAAACATGAATTCATTAAGTAAGAGTGAAAGTAACATATAATAATTTTCCATCAAAACAGAGCTTAGTGAAAATAATTTTGTTTATAGAACGTAAGGAAAACTATTGAAGAGTTGATGAATGGAAAGAGAACATAAATATAATTCATATAAAGTAATAATAGAGGAAAAACAACACCAAAAACATACTACACATGAATTCCTAAATAATAGCTATAAACTATGTCCTTTGATTTCCAAAAATGTCAAATACAGGCTACAATGGTTCTCTCCAATGTCCAACCTCTGGAAAATGATTCTCTCCCATAATATATAGGAAAATACAACATATGACATCTCATCAGGTCGAAAATTCTATTCAGGGTTCATCATAAATGGCTTTGATGAGTCCTCACCTAAAAACTAGGATAGTTGAGACAGTTTCCACAATTTAGGCTAAAGTTTAGGAGAGCATATCTCCTCATTAATTACAAATTTTCTCATAAAGTGAGGCAAAAACCAACTAAGTAACTAAAGTAACATTAATAGATCACAAAATCTCGAATTTGCCACCATTTAGTGCTAAAAAATTTACTAGACCAGATGGGTCATGCCAGACCCAGAAGGGTCACACCAGTCAGCAAAAAGGTCGCACCAACATGCACCAAAACATGAATTTTTGTGTAAGGGTCGCGACCGTTGAGAGCTGATTTTGTTAAGCTTTTAGGAGCCATTTCTGCATTTTGAAATCTAGGTCAAGTATCCCCACGTGTCTTACTTCCAATGAGACATCAAGATCCAAAAAATTCCCATTGGAAGGTCTCCAAAACTTGATTTTTCCAACCTTGCTCACAACCATCGTGCCAGTCCAGATTTAGTGGGAGAGGCATGAAAAAGATGACTTTTTTTGAGTTTCTAATCAAAATAGGAAGCTTTCATGCAAAAATAAGCTAAGATTTGGAATGTACTCATCATTATGCATTCATCCATGTAGGAAATATCTCATTTGGATGTCTAGGGAAATAGGGTCACGCCTCTCCGCTACGCTTCTGTGTGCCATTTCCTGCAAAATAAAAAAAAAAATCAAATTACTCCAAAATTTCAAAAACTTTCAAATTGCTCCAAAATTTCAAATTTTTCTCCTTGGTTGCTACGGATGATAGGGTAAACATCCAAGGATGTTTTAGCCACCAATTTCACTCTTTTACCCCTTTTTCTTGACTCCCTTTTCTTGACTTAGACCTCTTCCAGTTTTTTTTTCAATTTCTTGATTTTGATTTGTGCAATTTGATTCCTTGTTTGATAGTGGTGGGCCATGTGCCTCAACATCTGATTTTCCCTGTTAGGCTTGTTAAGAAGCTTCTCTAGATGGCCACTGACCTTTCCTAGCCAATATTCCCTATCTTCATTGATTTACATATCGATTCTGTCTTCAATACTCAAATCCTCATTTAGTAGGTTTTGATCTCTTTCCTTCTATAATGCCCTTTTGGGACCCATTTTCCTAGGCCTCTTCCTTCCAACCTTATTTTCTTGTTCATCATGCTTATCATCCTCTAGCACTACTTTACCTTTGACCTCTTTCATATTAGCTTTAAACAAGTCCTATAAAATTAGTTGTTTTTCCTTCAGCTACGTGTTTTATTGCTCAAGGAAGGAAATGATGAATCTGACCCTTGCCAAATTGTCTAGGAGCTCCATGATCTGAGAATCCTTCTATTTGATAACTATTTGCAGGGTTTGATGATAATCTTGGGACTCCAAGTCCACTATGTGTATGTCATGATGGATGATTTCCCCATCCTGCAAATTTGATCCCTGTTATGTTGATGTAGAAGGCTTGGCCTCTTCCACAATCTGTGGAGCAAACACAAGCCCATTCCATCTTTGATATGTCTTGGTTACCTTAGATCTAGGTGCCTCTAAAACCTCTACTTGTTTTCTTGTTGAACCATGATCCATTGACCGTGTGGACCTTGACCCTTATCGTGTTGTTTTTCTAGGATAAACAGTGGGGATAATACTAGGAGCAATTTTTAGTTTGTCCAGAAAGGTTTCCCAATTGATTTTCTTGACTAAAAGATGATGCATAACCACAATATTGATCAGCCTATGGTGAAACAAATTGGTGATATGATGTTGTCCCTTGGTGTGAATTTTTCCAGTCATCTTCTCCACACTTCTAAACAAAAAGTTGCACAAATTAAGTGTTCCAGTATAGGTGAAGTGAATAAGTAACCTAACATGATACTTGTATAATCTGGAGAATATTCCTTCACATGTAAAATATTTCATAATAAGCTTCATTAAAGGGGAAAACTAGTTAAGCAGATGTCTAAAAGGAAAAATATGTTCAGAAATTTCTCTGACATTAGGTTTTAGGAACATCTTATAATCATTAAGGGGTAATTATGTGCCTTTGAACCAAGTTTCACCATGATTTGGAATACATGTGGCTGAAGAAATAATATTTTCTAAAACACTGAACTCTATACCTACTAAGACATCCTTCTCTATGTTGAAATTTTGAGCAAAGACGCTTGTCAAAGGGACATGAGAACCAACCTTTGCAACCTTCTCACAAAACTTCATACAACCAACATTTCTGAAACATTTTTGGGCAAATGGAGAAGCATTGATTTCTCTCAGGTTGGATGTCTCAAACCATGAATGATGTCCTCCCTTGTGCACTTTCTTTTCACTCTCCCGATCACTTTCCATTAAATTTGTTGAAGGATAATACCTTAGCTAAATGATGTCGATAAAAATGAAGTGGGAGTTTTCTCAAAGGTGAAAACGTAGTGGAAGGCTAGGGTTTGATGAAATCGATGGAAAATGAGTAGTGGAATGACAGGAGATCTTAAGTTAGGGTTTCATGGATGCTAGATGATAGTGGTAAATCAGTAGAAGCTAGGTTTCATTCATCAAAATATTTATTGAAGAAAACCTTGAGAAGAAATCAATTTATCTTGATGAAATTCATTGAAATTATGGTGTAGGATATCACTTACTATTTGTAGAGGCTAAGGAATACTTGAACGATCTTTGGAAGTTGGAAGAAGTTGAGAATTATCTTGAAACCAAGAAGAAATCCAAACACTGTGAATTTCCCAAAAGAGTCGTGACATGGGTCGCTCCTTGGGTCGCACTACCAGAAAGGTCACAGGAAAGGGTAGTAGTGCTCAGAAAGGTCGCACCTCCTCATAAGGGTCACAATAAAGGTCGTACCTCCTGATAAGAGACACAGTTCTTCCCAAAATGCAACAAAACCCTCGATTTTTCACAAACTTTTCTCCTACACGATGATGAATGAGATATGCTTGAGATTTTTAAGAGTGAAAATGAGTTTAAAAAAACTGATCTTACCCTTTTAAACTTGAATTTGGAACCTTGACACTTTATAACCTTTGAAACTTGAACCTTTGTAACTTTATTGGCTTTCTTGAAACATTGGATCTTTTTGGAACTTTGAACTGAAGCCTTTGGAAATTTGAAGTAATTATTACATATAAAAACATAAAATTACATTTGAAATCAAAATTTATTGAAGAGACTTGCTTATTACCACTCCTTCTTTGCCGGATTTTATGCATGAAATGAGAGTTTTAGTGACCTTGAAACCCTAATGACCTAATGGAGACACTCAACTAAATTAAATCATGATGGTGATGACAGACATGATGATGATAGTCTCTTAATGATGATACACTTAGTTGAGAGATGAAAGTGACTAGCATGTGAAATTCTTGAGAGAGTGGAAATAACCCTAGACACACTAAGAAGTGACCAAATTTTATTCTGAAAACCTAGTGACATGATAAAATTTGACTTTGAGACCCCTAACAAAACATGGTAAAAGCATATTTGATCACTGGTGATAGGCAGAACTGATTGATGCTAACATGTGTAATGTAAAGCAGGTTTCCCCCTTGAAGAGGCTTATTTTGAAGTTTTTGATCTATGCCTTTTTCTATTTTACGAGTTTGTTTCATAACATAGTAGCGAGTACCTTCCACCTAGTTTAAATATAGCTAAATTAAAGTAAAAAAATATGAATATTAGACAAAATGGAAACCTATATAAGTGCAAGGAGAAATCAAAAACTAAAAGTAGAAGGAAAAGAGGTAAAATTGGAAAACGAGAGATTAAAGAAAAAATGGGGCTATAATTAATTATACAAGGTCAAAATATCTTATGATGTCTTATATTTTTTTAAGATTAGAAATAAATATTTATGAATATCATTTTATAACTTTAAAAAGCACCAAAATAAGCCATGAAGGGAAATTTCACTATCAACACTTCATGGAGATATTAATTTGACTTACGAAAGGGACAATATCTATCGACCATGTAGTTAACAAATTTTACATTTAATTTGAACTCCTTTTTTAATTAATGGTTATGGAACAACTTATGCAATTTGTAAAGTTAACAAATTTTGATAACAAATTGTTAATTATTTTCCCTTGATAGATATACCCCATTTTATGAATTTTCTTTTAAATACAAATTTTGGTTTTTTTCATAAAATTTAAATTATCTAACATAAAAAGTTTACATAGTGCTTAGTTTATTATTTTCTTAAACCTTTATATTACTATGGTCCCACAAAGATGAAGTAGTTCATAAATGAATCTTATTGTAATTGTACACATTTATATTTATGTTATTCTTGACACATAGTTTGCTTGCAACCTTTATTTTAATATTGATTTAATTTTTCTAAATTTGAATATGTGAATATTGTCCAACATATATATATATATATATATAGTTGTTTTAACAACTTGATGAATTGAAAATTTCAATATATTAATAATAAAAAATATTCCTTTTATAATTTTTCATTTTCCCATGGCTTTTACCTTTACTCACAAACTTTCACTGGACCAATGACCCACTTCAGTCCATGAGCACCTCAATTCTCTACTCACATGCACACAATATTAATGTTTAATTATTGCTTAGAGAATATTTTTGTACATAAGCACAAACTAGATTTGTGAGCACTCTATTGTCTTGACATTAGGAAAGTGTATAATAAAATATGCACAATACAATAATCTATAATTTAATAAAAAAATCTTAGAGAATCATGAGATTACTAGGTACACTAATACATAGGTTGTTGAAGTTGAAAGGCTCAACCTTCCATAATGAACAACCCTTTGTTTTCACACATCAAGAGGTTGAGGAACACCCTCCCATTTAACATTAAATGCTAATTAGTCCATATTTTAATAAATAATAAAAATAATGTGGATTGTATAGTAGTAGTTAATGATGTAGTACATTAAAGTCAGTTCCTGCAATCATTACACAATAAAAGGTGAAACATTTGAACCAATCATATTTGAGATAAATGAATTTAAATTTTATTTAAAAATAATAAATTTCATCTCATAATGTTAAACTTTGAATAAACTTTAAATTTTTTTAATAAAAAAAAAAAACTATTAAAAGATCCACTAAAAATTAAATACATACGTAAATATAATAATAAGTTAAACTAAGCCCACGGGGCTTTGGATTGACGGTGAATGGGTGCGCTGTTAAGACACTCCTTGCGATAGGTCACTAGGTCAATTCCCCGTGGGTACTTAGTTTAGTCTTAGCCTAGAAAAAAAAAATAATAAGTTAAACTAATACAACTACCACATACGTAAATATAATAATAAGTTAAACTAATACAACTACCCTTTAATTTCAGGAAAATAAAGACAGTAACTTCAATAAAAAAAAATTCCAAAGATATATGAGACACTCCTTTAAAATGCCCTTTACAATACTTAAAAACCACCTTAAACCGCCTTGCATAGAACAAGGATAAGGTTTTCGAAATTTCAACCTTCTAACGAGATAAGAGGAATCCATCAAGTGAACACAAATGAGGCCAAAGAAAATGGTAACTTATAATAAAAAGTGAATATTGTTCTAAAACAATGTGAAAAATAAAATGGAAGAAAAAACAAACAAGAAGTCAAATAACCACTAATGCTATCAACCATTCACCAAAGTGAACATTATTTAAAAAATATTTCTTTAATATTAATTATATATTTAAATTATTTATATATATTTATATAGCTTTTATATATATATAAATATCCCTAACATTAAAATTACCAAAAAAATAAGATTCTATAAAATAATATAATTAAAATTAACTTAATTATTTTTTATTAAAAATATTTTTAGCTTATTGCAATATAATATAATAGTTTCCATGAATTAAAAATTATCACACCATACACCATAATCTCATAAAACCACTTTTATAAAACTGAGCATAAAATCAAACGTTTTAATTGGTTGCAATATAATCGTTTTAGCGGATGAAAAAAATACCATACTTTACACCATAATCTCACAAAACCACCTTTGAAAAATGAAGCATAAAAGGTAAATATGAAGAATGTACCTCGCAATAGAAAAAGGATCTTGTACAAAATGTGAACCGATGAAATTATGGATATGATTAGCAGCATGTAAATCATATCCTTTTGTGTCAATGAATACAATCTATGGCAAGGTTTCATGGTTTTGCTAGACCAGGTGAATTCTCTTATACTAGTTTGATGAGAGTGGTATTGCCATATAAAGTCGCCGTGCCTGCGGCTATTAGTATAAATGCACAGTAGTTTAAAGTCAACAAAGCATAAAGGTTAAATATGAAGAATTTACCTCGTGATAGAAAATTGAGCTCGTATTAAATGTGAACCAAAAAAATTATGGATATGATTAGCAACATGTAAATCTTATCCTTTCATGTCAATGAATAGAATCTATGGCAAGTTTCATGTTTACAACTATAGGTATTTTGCTAGACCAAGTGAATTCTCTTATATTGGTATGACAACAAAGTTATCTCCATATAAAGTTGTTGTGACTACGACTATTAGTATAAATGAACAATAGTGCAAACTCAACAACGTTAGATGGTATGACGGTTTGCTAATTTTTAGAGTTGAATTAATACCATTTTTACGTTATAATTGAGCACATGGATTTTACATAACTTTTATAGCTAAGTGTTAAAAGAGATACAACTATACCCTATTAGAACAAAGAAACTTCAATGATCCATAGAGTTCTTATGGATTCAAGTCGCTTGGAAGTGCATGTTGGATAGAAGGTCTTGTTGAAACGTGTAACTAGGTTCAACCTTCATAATGTCTAATGTAATCATCATTTTATGTATTTGATGTAAAGAGAATATTATTATTTTGTAGCATGGATTCCATGCCTAAGGTCATTTTATTTATAGGTCAAGCACCCATTGAGTTCTTCTAGGGATCTTTCATAAAGTCTAGGATTCAATTGAGTCATTGTAATATGTAAGACCATTTGGGCATCTTGTATTATGTAAAATAAAATTATTTGAGTCATAAAATACCCTCAAAGACAAGTCAACCTAGCTACAACAAGTCGACCTACATGAAAGAACAAATTAGCCTCATGAAGAACAATTCAACGACCTTGTGAAGCCTATAAATATGAACAAATCAACCTCACTCGAGGAGCATCAATAAATTTCGATCAAGGAAGACAATAAGACCTAAAAGGGAATGAAGAACTAGGAGAAGCAAGGAGATAAAAAGTAAACTGAAATTTGAAGTTTTGGGCTACAATTCCTCACATATGGGAATAAGTTAGGGTATCGCCTATTACAGTAGAGACTAAATATTACAGTCATATTGGGAGGCTAAAAGCCGATGTAAGAAGGATTACCTTGCAAGAAGAATTTATAGAGAAGAATAAGTTTTCCAGGCGAAGGAGAAAAGAAGAAAAATTCACCATCATTATCTGACACATGCTAGCTAGGGTTTAGGCAGCAGTAGCCGAAAATTGTAGTCAGGATTGTAGGTCTGAAATTTTAGGTCAAGGAGAAGTTGCAACTACTTTAGGACAAGTCGGACTAATGTTGACTTTGTGGAAGAGGAATTCATCAAGAAGAAGTTTGACTTGGTCATAAAGAGGTCTTTGTCAAGGGTCACACATCTTGGAATTTGCCATATGAACATTTTATAAGAAGAGAAGAATTATTTTGGGTTTTCCTCTCGAGAGGAGAGGTTTTGGCCATAGATAGTAGCCTACATTCTGTTTCCCCTTATCTCTTTGATATTCATAGTTTGGTAGTTGTTTGATGATAAAAACATCATAATAATCAAGTGAAGAACAAGCTTACAAAAATACATCAAGTAAAAGAACATCACAAGCAGTTATCAAAGTAAGAGAAATCCCCTAATCTAGTTTCCCCTAGATTTCTCAACATGGGATCAACGCTAAGGTCACAACATTAAGATGAAGAGGCGGCTTGAAGATCATCAAATTGAATAAGTACACATAAGGGTTGAGCACAAGGATATCATAAAGGATAATCAAGGTGTCAAGAAGGACCTTCCATCACATAACAAGGACAAGGATGACATCATCACAAGAAGAAGAAGACCTCAAAGACCCCTACCTCCATCCAAAGAAGGATTCTACACTTGAAGAATTCTTGGGAAGCTTACACATTCTACAATCGTCATCAAGGAAGAAATGATCAACTAGGAGGCATCTTCAATTATCATCATTATCAATAAGGTATCTTCATTTGTCAACATCACAAGAGTAGTGGAAGTCATCATCATCAAGAAGATCTCAGGTTAGAGATATCATTATAAAAGGAGGTATCTTCACTTTACAAGTAAGTTTTATACGTTTTTTATGTTTGAATCTACAACCCAAATGACTTCATTCTACAAGGAGAACAATAAATTGGTTGGGACCTCGAACTATAAAGGGCTCCATCACCAAATCTTCTCAAGGGAAATATCAAGCACTATAAAAGTACATGAAATGAGATATAAGGGCACAAAGTCTCTTCATAGATTCAATCAAGAATTCTCTCATCCCTTATGTTGCAAAGTTGAATACAACAAAAGAGATCTACAATAAATTGGTGGAGTTGTTTTCTGTGAGCACCGTAGGAGAAATCATATCCTTGAGAATCAAACTATACATGTTGAAAATCTCAAGGGAAGAAGGGATAACTTCATATTTCATAAAGGTATCTGAACTTAGAGATCTATTACAAGAACTTGGAGAAGTAATGTCTAATTGTTGGATTACCACCATTGTGCTCAATGTACTACATGATGAATGGGGCAACTTTGAGTCAAGAATTTATGGGAAGAAGGAATCCACCCCATTTAGGAATCTATGGTCACTATGAAAAAAATAATAACCAAGATTAAAAGTGAATAATAATGTTGGATCAACTAAACAAACACAAGCATATGCAACATCGATAAGGAAGAAAGGAAAATTTGGTAAATTTGAGCCTTGAAATAAGTTTCACAAGAAAATTGATATTCCAAAAATCCAATGTTATGAATTTAAGGAATAAGGCCATTTCAAAAGGATTGTCCTAAAATCAAGAAGGACAACAATAAGAGAAAGGAAAGAAATAAAGCTCATGTCACAAAAAAAGTAGAAGAACTAGAAAATAAGAAATCAAAGGAGGAAGTAAAATATATTCACTATGACTGAGATAACCTCCTTCACTTAGCATATAGAAGTTAGAAATGATGATGGAAAGCATCACAAATATGATAAGATGTAGAGATAAATATGACATCATCGTAGAAGCATGGAAGAATAGTTGAAGTAAAAGTATACATGGTTGAAGCAATCATCATGATACAAAAGAAGTAGTTCATGGCATCTTCATTGAAATAATATTAAGATAACTGAAGTAGAAATATTCATGGCTGGAGTAAGTCATCTAGTAAGATAGAATATAAATAGATCATTATACATCATCATCACTAGGAAGAAGCATTTGTAGAATGAGGATCATCAAGATCCTCATCTGGAATCTTCATTAGAAGATTCACGTCTACTTAAAAGAAGCAAGTGTCTCTATGATAGTGTACATTCCACCTTGTGTGGGATCCACTGGTTAAGAAGGATAAAGTTATGTTGACTAATATACACAACATTTCAAGTTGACTGAGTTACTATCATCTTGAAGCAAGGAAATGAAGTTTCCAAAGGAAGTCTAGATGATCAAAATAAGGATGAGGTACGTACATATTTGGTAATAAAGTCATGTCATCATATAATTATTGAATGGTTAAAATGATCTATCTCATGAGCATGATAAAATAAGAAGAAACTCTTCCATGAGAATAATGCATGAAGGCATGTAAACAATGTGCCTTGAACTCTTCTGTGTATTGACAAGATGAAATAAAGATAATATGACCTCATGGAAAATATGATGAGGTTAGCCACTATGGTTCCCATGATGAAGGAACTATGTATAGAAGATCCCAAGGAAGTAATATGTGAAGGAATTTGAAATAAAATTTCATGACAAAGATAATATAAGTGATCAACATATCCTAACTAGAAGGATTAGGTATGACATCTCCATGGAGAAAGATATGAAGAACCTGATATGTTGGAAAAGGAAAAACTTGGTAATGTATGTGTTGGAGATAGATTCATACAGGTATATGATGTTGATGTCGCTAGAGGTGGATGTGATGATTGAAGGCCATCATAAAGAGGTAACATTGATTTAATGTTCATTTTTTATTTTTGAAAAAAGCATTTGGGTGAGTTGAAACAAGCAAGCAGAAAAAGGGTTGTAGATGTCATCTATAGCTAGTATTCATGAGATTGAATGGAATATCCTAAAAGAAACATGACTTGGAAGAGGTAGTTGAATGAAGATAGCTAGATGATGACTAGAAGATCACTTTCCAATGAAAAGATGTATGACATGACTATTGGTTCTACATGATATTTTGTTGAAGGGAAATGATGAATAAGATGGTCGATTCCCTACAAGAAGGCTCCATGACAAATAAGTTGAAGTTCATGACATGATCCCAAAATAGGGAGCCCTATAAATCGCTGATAGTACCATGATCTACACTAAAGAGAGATGTAATTGGTAACAATTTCATTTTTAAAAGGGAGCTTGGGCAAGTCCCTTGTTAAGAGGGATCTTGGGTATATTCATTTTATAGGAATGAGTAGATCCTCTGTAGTTGAGAGGGAGATATAGACACATCATTATTGTATTCATGTTATGAAGAAAGAATGGAGGATTAGGTAAGCATATAATATTGATTATGATACTCTTTGAGGATGGACATATAATAGGCAATAGTAGTCGAAGAGAAAATTCCATGAGGAAATACCTTGTGAACATTCACATGTGGCATGTATATTGAAAGACAATTATGAAGGTGTCTATAAATCATTGTCTCCCAATCATTGTGCTCTATTCTTGTGGAGAGATGGAGTTTTTAGTCAAGGCCTTGCTATATGAAAATTTGTTGGTTGATATGATGAGATGCACTGATCTAAGATGATAAGATAGATTATTAGATGACTCACCATTCTAACTCTTCTTATGAGAATTCTTTAGTTTCTGAATGTCCAAGTACCTTGTATGGATTATGGATACCTCACTAGTTAAGAGGGAGTGTTGAAACGTGTAACTAGATTCGGTCTCTATAATGTCTAATGTAATCATGATTTATATATTTGATGTAAAGAGATAAAGAAAAAAATTGTTATTATTATTATTTGTTAGAAAATTATATATTACAGAGCAATGGAACACATAAACTATTGCAGAAATATAAACACAGAAAACACAAAATAAGAGAGACACAGATATACGTGGTTCACCCAATTTGGGTTACGTCCGTGGGGAAACATCTAGTCCTTCCTTTATATTATCCAACAAAATGAAGAGATACAACTTACAACAAATCCGTTGTAATTTCCTCTTTTCTCTCACACAATCTCCTTTCTCTTTTGTTGCTCAGAATACACATATACATAGATGCAATACAATTCCCTCATATATAGCAAGGGGTTTCCTTCTACAGAAAAAACCCTAAATCTACTGGCAGATCATCTACCTAATGAGCGACTCAGATTGACTACAAAATTACAATATTTTACAAGGAAATTTTACATCTATCTTTAACTTCGAAGGCATTGCCCCCCAACCCCTCCCCGGGGGGGGGGGGGGGGGGGGTTCATAAAAATCATTGTCACCCCCTTGGACCCCGCCTGGTGGTGAAAAAATGGGTGGTGTTTCTACCCCATTATGAACTTGAGTCCAATGTGGCAATACCTTTGAATAAAGAAGTTAATCAAGTTCCAAACCCAACATTATTTTGTAGCATGGGTTCCATGCTTAAGGTCATTTTATTTATAACCCAAGCAATTATTGAGTGCTTCCAGGACTTTGTCATAATGTCTAAGAGTCAATTGAGTCATTGTAATATGTAAGATCCCTTTGCGCATATTGTATTATGTAAAACAAAATTATTTGAGTCATAAAATAACCTCCAAGACAAGTCAACCTAGCTACAACAAATTGTCCTATATGAAAAAACAAGTTAGCCTCATGAAGAATAATTTGACTACCATGTGAAGCCTATAAATATGAATAAATTGACCTCACTTGAGGAGAATCAATAAATTTGTATCAAGGATGATAAGAAGACCTAAAAGGGAGTGAATAACAAGGAGATAATAAAATAAAAAAATCGAAATCTGAAGTTTTCGGGCTAAAATCCCTCAGATGCGAGAATAAGTTATGGAATCACCTATTGCAGCAAAGACCGAAATATTACAGTCATATTGGGAGGCTAAAAATAGATTTAAGAAGCATTACCTTGTAAGCCAAATTTCTAAAGAAGAAGAAGTTGTCCAAGAAAAGAAGAAAGGAAGAAAACTTCACCATCATTATTTCACATGTGCCAACTAGGGTTTATGAAACAGTAACAAAAAATGGCAGTCATGATTGCAGGTCCAAAAATCTAGGTCAAGGAGAAGTTGCAATTGCTTTAGGGCAAGTTCGTGTAACAATCCCGGGTTAAAAGTACATGTAATAAAGTTAATAAAGGAAAAATAAGACCAAGGTCATGGGACACGTATTCCAAGATGAATGTTGGGTAAAGAATTGTAGTGGGAATCACTTGTTGTTTATTATAGCTAAGGGGAAATTGGTAAAGGAAATGGAAAGGCTTTGAAAAGGAAAAAAGGCACTATTGGCATTTTATTTATGAAAATAAAGGAAATTAGGAGAAAAGAAAGGTGAAAGGTCACAGGTTGCATGTCAGGAGGAAATTGAAGGAAAATAGAGGAAGAATGGATAAATTAGAGACATCAATAATAAAAAGACATCAGAGCATCATTTTGGGGCCTTTTTTTAGTTGAGTTTTGGAATTGGTTTCAAAGAGGAGAAGGTCACCAAGATGAGAAAGCAAGCAAGCAAGAAAAGGAAGGACAATAAAAGAAAATGAAAGCAAGTATTAAGCAAGGCAGTGCTAGAACAAGGAGCTTCAATGATAATACTTGAAGGTAACAGGTTGCATGTGTGATCTCATAGATGGTTTTGGCATGTGTGGTTTATGCATGTGTGTATTTGTTTTATTGTTTTCATTGGCATGGTTTTTTCCGAGTTTCACCAGTGGTTTCATTCTATCCTTGCCATTTTCAGATAGCCATGGTGTGATGGGATTCATTCTTGGTTGAGCTTTGGATTTCTGAAAGGTTTTGGATCCAGGTGAGGTGGTCTCTGGAAAATCCCAAGGGTTGGGGGTGGAGATGGTTTTCTCTAGGAATCCCTCAATAGGTGGGTGAAGACAGGAAAATTCCTCAAGGGATAGTGAAGGAATTATGAGGCATCTGAACTTAGTTTGGTTTTGTCATCTTGAGACGAATTTGGGTGACATCACAATATTGTAAGGGTGGAGGTGTTTTAACCTTCATACTCCCTTGGTTTTTTATGGATTGGTTCATCCCATGAGATCCCACATTTATGCTTGGAATATGGCACAAGGGTGATTGGCTTAAAGAAATATCTGGCTCATCCCAATATATGGTCGGGTGGTACATGGAAATGCCTTACTTAGTTGGATTTTGTATATGTCAATAAGAGCTAAGTTCCTCATTGTATTTCACGATTAAATTTAGTTGTTATTGTGTAGCTTTAATGGTTTTTCTATAAATGTCATTTACCTAGTTATATGTTGGTTATAAGCATGGTTCTATGATAGATTCAACTCATGGATCTTATCATGTTTGATTGATAAATGAACGGTTAATGAATGTATAAACTAATAGAGGTTATGAAATCTATTGTGAGAGGGAATTAGTCCTTCTTGGTAAATCTTAGATAAGTTTGAGATTCCCATGTTCAAATATGCATTCATGACTTGTAGATCTTATGTTCTCAATGTGTTTGACAGAATGAATGCCATGGTTAGACCAGGCTAAGTGAAGTCTTTGATTAAATTTTGTGTTAGAGGCTTTGTCTCTATGTTATTTATCATTTTTGGGAGTTTCATTAAGTTTTGGGCATAGGTTTGGATCCTAGCCCTAAAAAAGTGGTTGAGATCTTGTGGTCATTGGCACAAAATTGAGTGAAAATAATTGTAGTCAATGGGAACAAGGCTTATGGGGGCAACTTAATCTAGAATTTATCCAGGACAAATAATTAAAGGTATTATAGACTCATGTGCATGGATGCGCCTATGTTACTTTATGCAACGGATCGATAAGATTGAGAAATACACAGACACTAAAGCGGTTAGAGAAAAAACAAGAGTAAAACATGTAAATACAACAAGTTTAATAAGGAGTTCACCCAATGCTCCTGGGCTACGTCTCCTACCCTAGCCTTCAGTGGTGGCCTCTCTATTATGTTTTAAAAGTAGAGTTTTTACAGCAGTGAACTCAATTTGAGTCTCACTCAACAGATATAAATTAGTAGGACTAGACTTGGATCTCCCAAGTCTCTGGAGTACATAGACTCTCCTTACTAAAACTCGACCTCTATTGGTCACAGTAGTATGAGCCTAATCTGAGCCTCATATATGACAGGTCTGTGTCGAGGAGTTTGCTTGAACCTCTCAAGCCTTCTTAGGAGTACACAGACTCCCTGACTCTCTCTGGCTCTGTCTTGATGGTGCCTTTGCTCTATAGGTCAACTCGACTTACTTTCTCTGTTCTTTGCTCTTAACTTTCTTACTTGCTTTTCTCACTGCTTGCTTTGCTTTTTTCAATTCGTGGCTTTAAAGCCAATCTTCTTTCTGATTGTTTGTTTCCGCTTCCTAGTGCTCTGGTTCTCTTGCCTCTATCTATTTGAATTCCTCTATTTTATGTCATCGTCATTATGTAACACCTTACAGGGAGTTGGCCACCTGTTTCATAACGAATTGAGTGTTAATTCTCTTAGAAATGTTTGAACTACTGTTATTTCCCTTTAACTTCCCATAATGCTCGTGAACATGATTCCTCTGCCAGCTCATCGTTCATGCTGAACTTCAAACCTTTATACAACTTAGCCTGTTTACCCCATTGAATCTAGTCATCTGTCAGATTTCATTTCCACCATCGATCTAGAGCCTCTAGATCCTATGGTCTTCGTCCATGTCGGGCAGGTAAGTTACATGACGTTTACCCATCCAATGTGAGCGGTTTTCTATCTCTTCTACTAGACGCGTGGCACCCAGTGTGTGG
This sequence comes from Pinus tabuliformis, assembly GCA_031772625.1. Taxonomy (NCBI): domain Eukaryota; kingdom Viridiplantae; phylum Streptophyta; class Pinopsida; order Pinales; family Pinaceae; genus Pinus; species Pinus tabuliformis. The sequence goes on from CM062819.1 coordinate 704,967,432, forward strand.
CATTAGGTGGGACTTAGTTGAAACCGTTTACTACTCGAAGCCCTTCTAATATCCTGTCATTTTTGTGTGGGACTTGCCCCTAATGGAATCGGAAAATTCTACACATTTTTTGACTTTTCGAGTCTAGGTCGCTCAGGGATTTTTCTTCTCTGAGGGGTTTGCCCGATGATTGTGATTAGAGACATGTCATATCATAAACCTCCCCCGTTTCTCAAAAAGGCTTCCTGTTTTATTGTTTCATGGCAGCACACGTTACCATGGTCCAATGGTCGGTGCGCTTGACTGAGGGTCCTCGTTGCTTGGTGCTGCTCACAAATTACAACTTTTCAAGGATATTTCTGATAAGCTCGACCTTTGTAAGTATTTGAAACTTTGGCATGAATTTTATAGAGTTATGAAAACTTAGAGAATTCTTTAGGATCCAATTCTGATCACGACCTAGCCACTGAAAATATTTTGGACCACCAAAAGCTGGTTTTTAAGAATCAATCAAGTGAGGGTATAGATTCCTCGCTTGCCCAATTTCTATCCATTTTTCACTGCTTGGTTTTGAACCTTTGAGTCCAATCCTTAGGTACTCAACATCCCCCCTACACGTAGTTCTCATCTTCCTACCTAGAATTGTATCTTCCTGCAACTGATTGAGATATTCAGGTAACAGATCATCAATAAAAGGCAATTGACTCTACTCTTCAGGATCTTCAATCAATGAAGGTTCAAATAGTCTCAAGTTGTCTACATTAACAACTGAGTAGATGTGCATGTAAGTTGGTAAATCAAGGCGAAAAGCATTCTCACCAATTTTCTCAAGTATCTTAAAAGGTCCATACCTTATTGGCTTCAATTTCTTACCTTCACCCTGCATTCTGTCTTTGCTGATATACAACTAGACTTGATCAACAACTTGGAAACTATTCTCAGTCTGATGCTTATCATGCCTTACCTTATACTTGTCTTGGCTCTTTTCCAGCTGTTCTTGTACTCCCTGGTGAATATCTTGGATTTGTTCAATGAACTTGGTTTCCTTGTCCACATCATTGTGTCCATCAACCACTATGTCTTTACCAAAGACAAAATCCAAAGGAAACCTTGGTGTGAAACCAAAACAGGTCTCAAAAGGAGATCTCTGTGTAGGAGAATGTTTAGCTCGGTTGTAAGCATGTTGCACATAACATAAATGTTCATCCCAAAGCTTGGGATGTGTGCTGCAATAGCCTCTGAGCAACTGGATCACTATCCTATTGACCACTTTTGTTTGGCCATCTGTTTGCAAATGAAAAGTTGTGCTCTTCTTCAGTTTGATGTCCGTAAATTCCCATAAACTTGACCAAAATTTCCAAACAAACTAGGTATCTCGATCAGATATAATGGAAGTGGGTAATCCAAAATGAACCCATACATGTTGAGAGAACAACTCTGTAGTTTGTTTAGCTGTAATCTGTTTGTTACAAGGTATTAAAATACACATTTTGCTGAACCTATCCACAACAACATATAAATAGTCATGAGCTTTTCTAGATTTAGGTAGTCCACCAATGAAGTCCATAGAAACACTTTCCCAAGGATGAGAAGGAACTGGTAGTGGAGTGTACAAGCCTAGTTTTCTATTGTTGGGTTTACTTTTAGCACACATGGTACACCCTCTTACATATCTAGAAACTGTCTCATTCATTTTTGGCCAATAACAAAATCTTTGCAGCAGTGAAACTATTTTACTTATACCAAACTAACCTGATATTAGAGAAGTGTGTGCTTCTCAAATTATCTTTACTCTTTCTGTTTGAGGAATGCATAACTTTCCCAAATGATACAAGATTTGGTCCTTAACATGATAATCCAATTCTTCTACTTGTTTTCCATGACTTAAAGTTGAATATACATCTTTAAAATCTATATGTTGAGCATATTGTTTAATGTAGATTTCATGCAGTATTGAATTATGCTTAAGTATAGTAGATGCATTTATGATTGGTTTGGACAACATATCTGCAACTTTATTGTGTATGCCTTTTTTATATCTGATGACTAGATGAAAATATTGTAGAAAACCCATCCACCTATAGTGTCTTGATTGTTGCAACTTAGTTTGTGAGTGCAAATATTGAAGTGGTTGATGATCGGTATGTATAACTGTCTCTTTGCCCATTAGGTAATGTTTCCACTTTTTCACACTCTGTACTAATGCATACAATTCTTTATCATATGTGGGATAATTAACTACTGCAAAACTAAATGACTCGGAATGATAACATATGGGTTTACCGTGCTACATCAACACTTCTCCCATGGTATAGTCATTGGCATTCGTTTCAATCTCAAATGGTCTTTGAAGATCGGGCAGTGCTAGTATTGGTGTTGTACTAATCTTTTATTTTAAGGTGTCAAAGGCTTTCTGCTATTTTCCTCCCCACTGAAACACCTTGTTCAATCCTAATAAAGCATATAAGGGAACTGCAATCAGGGAAAAATTAGAAATAAACTTTCTCCAATATTGTGCTGCTCCTAAGAAGCTTCTAACTTTTGTAGTAGATTTGGGTTTAGGCTAGTTTACAATGACTGCAACCTTAGAGGGATCTATCTTCAATTCACCACCCCCTACAATATGACCCAAATAATTCAAATATGTTTTGCCAAATTCACATTTTGAGAGCTTAACATAAAGATTCTCTTCTTTCAAAACATCTAGAGCCTACTTGACATGCTTCAAATGTTCTTCCCATGTTTTAATAAGTATAAGACTGTCATCCAAATATACAATGACAAAATCATCAATAAAAGGTCTGAGTACATCATTCATTATTCTCATGAAAGTAGTAGGAGCATTAGTTAATCCAAAAGGCATAACCAACCACTCATACAATCCCTGCTTTGTTTTGAAAGCAGACTTCCATGCATCTTGCTCTATAACTCTGACCTGATGATAGCCACTATGCAAGTCCAACTTGGAAAAATAAACAGCTTCTTTCAACTGATCTAATAGATCATCTATGCGAGGAAGGGGATAACAATTTATGATTTTTATATTATTCAGTGCTCGGTAATCAATGCACATTCTCCATGAGCCATCTTTCTTTCTCACCAACACAATTGGAGACCCACATGCCGATGTGCTAGGTCTTATGAACCCTTTCTCGATAAACTCCTGTACCTGCTTCTTGATTTATGCATTCTCTAAAGCGGACAACCTTTTATACCTGTGGCTGTAATTGTTGTTTCATCTCCTGAATTTGACCCCAAATCTTTTTGAATAGCTGCAGTAGTCTTCTTCTTCTTGCCATCATACTTTTTGGGTTTCAGCTCTGGATGCAGAATCTAGTAGTGTTCATCATCATGCCCATCCTTCTTACAGTGAGTGCTTGAATATTTGGTCTTTTGTATAGTATTTGTCTCCCTCTCTTTCCATTTATGTTTCCTTTTCTCCTTATTCTTGCTTGCAGTGGTTTTTGATGATCCCCCAACTTCTGGGTTCACATTCTTTCCTCTAGCCTCTAGATGCATAGCCTGAATAGATACCTCATCTATGCTAGTGGGATTAAACCTGAGAATAGTGTGCCTTAAGTAGCTGTGTAGACCACCTATATACTTCAGCAAAGTTTCAGGTGAGTCTAAAGAAATTCCTAGAATCAAAGCTCTTTTCCTAAATTCTTGAGTGTAACTTTGTACACTTTTCCCTTTTAATTATCGAAGAGTTTGCTATCTCATCATGGCTTGCCGCATATAAGCTAGTGGACAAAACTATTTTTTAATTGTAGAAACAAATTCACTCCAGATAGAAAGAATTTTACCATGCTTCTTCATGTCAGCTTGTGTCCTTCCTTCCCACCATACTAAGGTAGTGCCTCCAAGGCATAGGCTGGCCAGCGGAATCTTACTACTATCTGAATCAATGCTTTGCATTTTGCAATATAAATCAATCCATCTAATCCAATTATCTAGCTTCTCCACATTCAACTCTCCATCATATATTGGTAAATCAAATTTAACATCTAATTTAATCAAATATGTCTTATTTTTGTTTTCAGGGCTGCTAGGAGGCGTGGGAAGTTTTTCGTCTTTCTCTTTGCCTTAAGAGTGGTCATGGAGTAGAGATTCTTCTGCTACTTTATCTCATTTGGAGTTTGATGAATATTCCTCTCTACCTTTCTTAAATTCTCTATACATTTCCTCTACCATGGCTCTCATGGTCATGAAACTATCCATGAATTGAGGGTCTGATTCCAAGCGGCTTTCTTCTGACATTTTCCTCTTAGGATAGACTCTTCCAATTTCAGGGTTAGTTTCAACCAACTCTCCTTCTCCTAATTTAAGCTTTGATCTAGTTAGCATTCAACAACAAAATCCAGCACAAGCTTGTCTAACCTTAGTAACCTAGAGGTCTGATACCACTTGATTTGGAATTTATCCAGGACAAAGAATTAAAGGTATTATAGACTCATGTGCATGGATGTTCCTATATTACTTTATGAAATGGATCAATAAGATTGTGAAATACACAGACATTGAAGCAGTTAGAAGAAAAACAACAGTAAAACATGTCAATACAACAATTTTAATAAGGAGTTCACCCAATGTTCCTGGGCTACGTCTCCTGGTCTAGCCTTCAGTGGTGGCCTCTCTATTATGTTTTCAAAGCAGAGTTTTTACAACAATGAGCTCAATTTGAGTCTCACTCAACAGATATAAATTAGTAGGATTGGACTTGGATCCCCCAAGTCTCTGGAGTACATAGACTCTCCTTACTGAAACTTGACCTCTATTGGTCACAGTAGTATGAGCCCAATCTGAGACTCATACATGCCAGGCCTATGCTGAGGAGTTCGCTTGAACCTCTCAAGCCTTCTTGGGAGTACACAGACTCTCTGACTCTCTCTGGCTCTCTCTCGATGGTGCCTTTGCTCTGCAGGTCAGCTCAACTTACTTTCTCTGTTCTCTACTCTTAGCTTTCTTACTCGCTTTTCTCACTGCTTGCTTTGTTTCTGTCATTTCGTGGCTTTAAAACCATTCTGCATTTTGACTGTTCGTTTCTGCTTCCTGGTGCTCTGGTTGTCCTGCCTCTATCTATTTGAATTCCTCTGTTTTGCATCATCATCACTATGTAATGCCTTACAGGGATGTGGCCACTTGTTTCATAATGAACCGAGTGCCAGTTCTCTTGGAAATGTTTGAACTGCTGTATCTCCATTTAACTTCCCAGAATGCCCACAAACATGATTCCTCTACCAACTCATCATTCATGCCAGACTTCAAACCTTTATACAACTCGACCTGTTTACCTCAATGAATCTAGTCATTTGTCGGATTGGATGTCCACTATCGATCTAGAGCCTCCAAATCATAAGGTCTCCATCCATATCAGGCGGGTAAGTTACATGAAATTTACCCATCCGATGTGAGCGGTTTTCTCTTTCTTCTGCTAGATGCATGGCACCCAGTGTGTGGCATCGGGCGGGACTCAGTTGAAACTGCTTACCACTCGAAGCCCTTCCAATATCCTGCTTGTTTTTGTGTGGGACCTGCCTCTGACGGAATCGATGAATTCCATACGATTTTTGACTTTTTGAGTCTGGATCGCTCAGGGCTTTTCCTTCTCTGAGGGGTTTTCCTGACAATATGTGATTAGCAACTTTTCACTAATCGCATATCAGAAACCTCCCCCATTTCTCAAAAAGGCTTCTTGTTTTGTTTTTTCATGGCAACGCGCGTTACCATGGGCCAATGGTCGGTGCGCTTAACCAAGGGTCCTTGTTGCTTGGTGCTGCTCACAAATTACAACTGTTCGAGGATATTTCTGATAAGATCAACCTTGTAATTCTTTGAAACTTTGGCATGAATTTACAGAGTTTTGAAAACTTAGAGAGTTCTTTAGGATCCAATTCTGATCACAACTAGAGGCTTAAAATCACTTGGAGGCATTTTCATGGGACTAATTGGGGGTCTAGTTCAATGAAAAAGAAATTTATCTCAGAGGTTGGGCACTTGGAGTGGTTGGTTATCTCCTGGTAGTCATGTAGAACCTGAGGTAAGTTAGTAAGGTTTTGTTTTGTCAGCTCCATTTCCTTAATCTTATCTAGAAGGTTGATTCATGTCATAGTAACCTTTAGCTCATGTTTACCATGGGAAATCTAGTGAAAGAGGGTAGATATTGAAGGAATCATGTTATAGAGTGGTAACAGAGCATGGTACAAACACTTGGACTAGATGGGCTAGATGCATGTGGTTATGCATGCATTGTCATGGTTATCGTTTTAATGCACATGTTCATGGTATGTAGTTGGTATTGTTATGCATGATGTTAACATATTAATATGATTATTATTATACATGTATCGTGCTAATATGAACTAATTTTGCAAATGAGATAAGCCTCCCATGAACGTCATTGAGGTATGATTTTGGTTATGGTATCTATTTGGTTTATCTGAAATGGTATATTTTCAAGAATAATAGAATCAAAGATGACGAATAAAATGGTGGACTACAATTCACATGACTCTCTCTATAAATTAGTCGGGCAATAGGGAGATAAGTATTCTCCTGATATAGTAGACACTTTGAAGAGTTTAAAGGTGGAGATGAGAAGTTGCAAATTAGACAATAACAGGTTGGTTGAGCCTCAAGAAAGACGTTCAAGGACTCGGGATAGGTAGGCAAAAGTCAATGCAGTCATCCTTCAGAGCTTTTCAGACTTGGAGAGATAGGGACAGTTGAGGATTGGTCAAGAACATGAAGAGAAGACTAATGGGGCTTATGGTAGTAGGTCTTAGTTAGAATACAAATTGGATAGAGGAGATACATTCAGAGGTGGAAAATAGTTAATACACCTGACAAGAGGACCAATATGTAGGGTTTCATTCTAAGACATAATCATCATCACCACCATTATCCTTATAGGAGGAGTGAGTACTTGCCTGAGGAGTTCAAGAAAGTCAAGTCACCTACATTTGATGGAGAGATGAAGAGGTCAAAATATGTAGGGGCATGGTTGGTTTGGATGAAGAAATTTTTTAGATTGCATAACTCTTTAGAGAACATGAAAGCCAAAATAGCCACCTTTAGTCTGAAAGCGAAAGAAGATATCTGGTGGGAATATGTGAAGAATTTCAAGGGAATTCATGAAGAAAAGATGATTTGGGATGAGTTTGAGAGACTCCTTAAGAAGAATTACCTATCTGAGAGATGTTATCATGATAGAGCTAAGGATTTTTATGATTTACAGATGGGTTCTATGATATATGATGAGTATACTACCAGGCTCCTGGAGTTGTTGAGGTATGTTCCTTACCTCAAGGATGAGTGAGACGAGATTCAAAGGTTCATTAGTGGGTTTCTAGTAGCATATAGAGAGTTGATTGAATTTTATGAGCCATGGTCACTGGAGGAAGTTATAAGGATGTTTATGAGAATGAGAATGTGGTTCCTTACAATAATTTTAATTCAGTTGAGAAGGGACATGTGTCGTAGTCTCGAGAGAAACAAAATAAAGGTGAGGGTAATGGACAGCTGTAATGTTGGATATGTGGTGAGGAGCATCTCAAGAAGGATTTTCCATCATCTAAAGGTGTTAGGCATTAGATATACAGTGCACATGAAGCGCAGATAGTTGGGAATGTTGGAAACATCATTCCTTGGATCTATGTAGTTGTTGACAACAAGAAAGCATATCACTAGGCATCCATTATTGAGATGGAAGGTAAGATATGTGGTCTAGTTGTTTCTATTTTGATTGGTAATGGCTCCAATTATAGTTATGTTAATCCTAACCTTGTGGATAAGTGTGATTTGAGGAAATAAGTGAATGTAGAGTCTTGGTTGGTGCAGTTGGCTACATGTACTAAGAAACGAGTTCACCACTGGGTAAGATCTTGTGCGTTTGAGTTGAATGGTATTCCTATAGTAACACATCTAAATATGTTTCCATTGGGATTTTATAGTATGCTTTTGCACATGGATTGGTTGTATCTCCACAAGACAAAAGTAGATCTCTATTACAAAGCTATCGAGTTCCTGGATGATAATGGGAAAAAGAGAATCTTGTATGGAAAGAAGAATATTAGATTAGTGAGGATGATTACATTTATGCAAGAAAGGCAAAGTCACAAAAAGGGGTGTGTACTATTTGCAGTACATATTTCCAGTGACAAGGGTAAGGATTTTGATGATGCAAAAATATTCGAGGGGTACCCTATATTATAGCATTTTCAGGATGTGTTTCTAGTAGAGATTTCAGAGGTGTCTCCTTATAGGAAAGTGGAATTTTATATTGAGTTGGTACCAGGTGAAACACCAACATTAGAGGCACCTTACATGATGAGTACTCCAGAGTTAGTGGAATTAAGGTTGTAGTTGAAGAAAATGCTTGAAAAGGGGCAGATTAGGCAAAGTGTATCACGTTGGGTTGCAGCAATATTGTTTGTAAAGAAGAAGGATGGTACTCTTAGATTGTGCATTGATTATAGGCATTTGAACAAGGTGATAATCAAGGACATGTATCAATTGTGGAGGATCGATGACTTGTTTGAACAATTTATAGGAGAAGTAGTGTTCTCAATGATTGGTTTGAGATTAGGATACCATTAGGTATGCATTAAAGTAGAGGACATGACATCTATAATAATACTTTCTAGACCAGATATGGGCATTATGAGATTGTTGTAGTTCCTTTTAGTTTGACTAATGCTCCAACTACTTTTATATGCTTGATGAATTAGGTGTTACATCCTTATCTGGACAAGTTTTTCATTGTATTCATTGATGATATATTGATATATTATACGAATGAGGAAGAGCATGCCAAAAAATTAGGAGAATATTGATATTTCTAAGAGGGAACCAGTTGTATGCCAAGCTTGGTAAGTGCAGTTTCTTTTAGACAAAGGTACATTACTTGGGACATGTTGTTTCCAAGGAAGGAATAACAGTTGATTCAAAAAAGATAAGAGATATCATGGAATGGGAAGCTCCTAAGAATATGGATGAGATCAGACCATTCATGGGGCCAACAGGTTACTACAGGAGGTTCATCAAGAACTTTTATGGATCACATATCCTATTACATCCTTGCAGAGGAAAGGACATAAATTTGAATGGACAAAAGAATTTGTAGCAAGTTTTAAACAGCTGAATCAATTGTTGGAAAATGATCCAGTGTTAAACACTGCAAATCCAGATAAAGTGTTTGTGGTGTGAAAAAATTCTTGCAATAGAGGACTTCATGGTGTCTTGATGTAGGAGGAACAGGTGGTGTGTTATAAGTGAAGGAAACTTAATGAGCATGAGCAGAATTATATGACTCATTACCTTGAGTTGGTAATGATCATTCATGCATTGAACATTTGGAGGCACTATCTTATTGGCATGAGGTTTTTATTGATGAGCAATCATAGTGGGCTGAGGTACCTATTCAATTAACTGAATATGAATTCTAGGCAAGCTAGATGGTTGGCTACCCTTAGTGAGTTTGATTTTGAGATCAAATGAATTAAAGGAAACGAGAAAAGGGTTGCATATGCTCTCAGTAGGAGAGTATAGGTAGACCATGTTGTAGCAATGAGCTCTTATGGGAAATATTTACAAGATTAGATCTTATAGGAAGTATATCAGAATGAAAAGTACCAACAACTTAAGAACAAGTTATAGCAAGGTATAGGAGATCAAGGTTTGGACTATCGTCTCAACGTATATTCCTTGGTTATATTCAGGGATATGATCTATGTGCCAGATGAAAGTGAACTCAAGAAGATTATATTGAGGGAATTTCATGCTAAACCATATTCAGGTCACCCAGAATATCATAAGACATTGACAATGGTGAATAAGTTCTACTATTAGCTGAATATGAAGAATAAAGTGGCATATTTTGTTGCTAGATTCTTGGATTGTCAATAGGTCAAAGTAGAGTGTAAGCATCTAAGTGGTGTGTTACATCCTATTCTGATTCTAGAATGGAAATGGGAGGTCATTTCCATGGTTTTCATTACAATTATGCCGAGGAAATAGAAGCAGCATTGAGCAAGGTAGCTCACTTCATTCAAGTGAAGACTACTTATTCAACTAGTGAGGAAGCACAAGTCCTCATCTGGGAGATATTAAGGTTGCACGATGTTGTGAAGAAGATTTTATCAGATAGAGATGCTAAGTTCAATTCTAGGCCTTGTAAACAGTTATTTGTAGGTTTGGGTATAGATTTGGCCTTCAGTACAACTTATCATCCATAGAAAGATGGAAAAACAAAGATGGCCAACATGTGTTGGGTTGTGTTATATTCTTTCCATGAGTAGTCCACGTAGTTAACCGGGAGGTTAGAGGGGGGGCGGATCGCCCCTTCATTGCGTCGATTGTGTAGTGCGGGGGGGGGGGGGGGGGGGGGGGGGGGGGGGGGGTCATAGGGGGTTTGAGGCATACTCGTAACCCCATTTTATGGGGTCCGGGGCAATGCCCCAGAAAATATTGGTTTTGGAACCTATGTTAGGTTGGGCGGAATGACCTATGGTTTTGTGTGTGATTTTCACACATGTCTTTTGGACGTGATGGATTTTGGTCCATGGTATTGGACGCGATGGTTTTCGGTCCATGGTATTGGATGCTTTGACAGGTATATATATATATGTATTATAACATTGAAAGGAATATAATGAAAAATCAAGCTAGTAGTCCTGGTTTTTGGGATCCAGGGGGAAATCTCTGTGTATATGTGTTTTATGTGTTATGCTCTCGCATTGTTTATTTTCCGTGTTTTAGAATTCGTATGCAGGTAATTTCTGTATTGGGTTAAAACCTACAACATGATCATGGAGGATATGCTAAGGATGTATGTCATGCATCACTAGAGGAAAGAGGAGTATATTCTAGTGGTTGATTTTTCTTACAACAATGAGTATTATGAGTCAATAAGGATGAGTCCATATAAGGCACTCTATGGGCAGAGTTGTAACACTCCCATAAATTGCAGTGATCCAGTGAATAGGGTACTGATTGGCCATCTATATGTTAGCTAAGATGGAAGGGGAAATGAAGGTTATCAAGAAGAATATAAATGTATCACATGATAGATAGAAGTGTTATGTAGAGTAGCACAGGGAATTTAAGGAGTTTCAGGTTGGGAGCATGTGTATTTGTGCATAAAGCCCAAGAAGAGATCCTTGAGGATTGGATCATGTGCCAAGTTGGAACATAAGTATTGTGTGTCTTTCAAGATCCTTGAGAGGATGGGACTAGTGGCCTACAGACTTGCTCTACCTACGACAATGAAAGACCATGATGTTTTCCATGTTTCATTTCTTAAGATATATGTAAAATATGTTGATCATGTTATTGATTGGTTTGTATTACAGGTGGATTTGGAAGGATAATTCTAGCTTGAACCTTAGTTCACTTTGTAGAGAAAGATGCTCATGCTCAGGAACCGAGCAATCAAGCAAGTTAAAGTGTAGTGAAAGCACTTTGGGCTTGATGAAGATATATGGGAGATGGCTGATCAAATGCGGGCTATGTATCCTTCCTTATTTACTGGTTGAGGCAAAGAAATTTTTTCTATATGTATATATGTATATGTATGCAAATACCACAATGATATGTGTTATAAATCTCCAATAAGTGGTATGTTTTTCATGTTGTGATGATGAATTTGCTTTTGAGCATGTTGTTCATTGTAAATACTGCAACAAGTTGGGTTATAAATCTCCATGGACAATGTGTTTTTCTTTTTAGTGGTTTCAATGGTCATATGTGTCATAGAATAGCAAGGACGGTGTTCCCTTAAGAGGGAGGGGTTTGTAATAACCATGGGTTAAAAATACATGTAATAAAGTTAATAAAGGCAAAATAAAACCAAGGTCACATGACACATATTCCATGTTGAATGTTGTGAAGCATCCTAGTGGGCATCACGTGTTGTTCACTATGGCTAAGGGGAAATTATAAAAGCCAATGGAAAGGCTTTGAAAATTCAAAATGCATTATTGGCATTTTATTTATGAAAATAAAGTAAATTAGGAGAAAGGGAAGTTGAAAGGTTGTAGGTTGCATGGGAGGAGGAAATTGAAGGAAAATAGAGGAAAAATGAAGAAATTAGAGACATCAATAATAAAATACATCAAAGGATCAGTTTAAGGCCCTTTTTTAGTTGAGTTTTTGAATTTGTTTTAAAGAGGAGAAGATCACCAAGAGGCAAGAAAGCAAGAAAAGGGAGGAAAAATAAAGCAAAGGAAAGACAAGGAAAGCAAGGATGAAGAAAGGAAAGTTTGGATCAAACAACTTCAGTGGGAATACTTGTAGGTAACATGATGCATGTGTGATTTCCTAGCTAGTTTTGGCGTGCATGGTTTATGCATGTGTGTATTTGGTTCATTGGTTCTATTAGCATGGGTTTTGTTGGGTTTCGACAATGGTTTCATTATTGCATTTCCATTTCTAGATAGCCATGTTGTGATGGGATTCATTCTTGGTTGAGATTTGGATTTCTGGAAGGTTTTGGATCTGGGTGGGGTGTTTTGAGTAAAATCCCAACGGTTGGGGGTAGGGATGGTTTTCTTTGGGAAGCCATCAATAGGTGGGTGGAGATAGGAAAATTACTAAAGGGATGGTGAAGGAATTCTAAGGTATCCAATCTCAGTTTGATTTTGTGATCTCAGGATCGATTTAGGTGAGATCATGGTAGTGTGAGTGTGGAGGTAGTTTAACCTATGGATTCCCTTTGTTGTTTATGGCTTGGTTCATCCCATGAGATCCCACATTCATGTTTGGAATATGGCATGGGGTTGATTGGTTGAAATAAATATTTGGTTCAGCCTAATCTAAGGTTGCGTGGTACATGGAAGTCCCTGACTTGGTTGGATTTTGTGTATATCAATAAGAGCTAAGTTCCTCATTGTATCCGATGAGTAAATGTACTTGTTACTATGTGGATTTAATTATTTTTCTATCATTTTTATTTATCTAATTATATGTTGGTTATAAGCATGTTTCTATGACAAATTCAAGTCATGGCTCTTATCATGGTTGATTGATAAGTGAATGGTTAATGAATGCATGACCTAATAGATGTTATAACAATTACTATGAGAAGGAATTAGTCCTTCTTGGTAAACATCATACAAGTTTCATATCCCTATGTTTAGATATGAATTCATGACTTGTAGATCTTATGTTCTCAATTTTTTTGATGAATGACTGTCATGGTTAGATTGGGCTAGGCCAAGTAACTGATTAAGTTTTGTTTTAGAGGCTTTTCCTCTGTGTTATTTATCATTTTTTTGAGTTTCATTAAGTTCTAGGCAGAGGTATTGATCCTAGCATTGAAAAATTGGCTCAAATCTCAGGGTCATTGGCACAAAACTGAAAGAAAAAGACTGCGTCACTGGGAAGTAGGCTTGTGGGAGTGACTGGAGGGTTACAATCACTTGAAGGCCCTGTCACGAGAGAGATTGGGGGTTTAATTCACTAAAAAAGAAAGGTAACTTAGGGGTTGGGCACCTAGAGTGGTTGGTTAGCTCTTGGTGCCAACGTTTTTCCTTTATGATAATAAGATAAATAATTGAATTAAAAGGAAGATTAATACTATGTATCTACTTAAAAATATTGTTTACCCAAAGTGACACAAAAATATAAAATTGTAAATCTCTTGATTAGAGGTCAAAAATAGTTAAGTAACATGAGGTTAATGTTCGAGAATTTTAATTTAACAAAGGAAATGTTGCAAAACCATTAAACCCTGAATATTCTTTCCTACCAAATGGTGATGTGGCAAGTGGTAGATGGAAAAATCAGATTGGTGTAAACTGTTGATGTGGAAGCTAGTTGGTAGACTAGGTTAGCACAATTGTGTCTGGCATAATGTGGCATGTAGATTTGGAAATTTCATGTGACCAAGTGGCCCTTTCTTAGGTGATATGTGACACCACTCATAAGGTGACATATGGCATAATGCTGATGTGGGATGAAAGCTTCGATGAAAGCATGGCATGGTTTACATGTCATCACATTGCAAAGGATTTAAGCTAAAGTGTTTCATGGTGAGTCGACAAAGTTAATAGAAGGTACTAAACGAAAATTTATTATGTTATCTAATGTATAAATTTGTATCGCACCGTTAGGGTTTTGAATAAAAGTCTAGGCACACTGGGCGATGGCACTCTAACACGATAGACAAAAGTGTTATACAAGAACTATTTTTTCACACAAATGAACAATTTCATGATACATCATGGAGGTTTGGTTTGATGAAGTGACATGGCGACTTGGTGAAATGAGCGAAGGCACGAGACAAAAGGCACTAGATAGAAAAATTGAAAGTATGGTAATTAATGTGAAACTCAACTCCCCATGATGTTTTGAATAAAAAAGAAAATATTTGAAAAACATAAAAACCAAACTCTCCTCCCTACTAGAGACATGTGGTAGAAAAATGTCATTAATGTGATAAAGACACAAAATGGCCCAATGATAAAGAGACACATGAAAGAAAGGTGGCATATGCGAGATGTCATGACACACTAGTGGGTGACACATAGTAGCTGGAAATGAGTCAAATGACCCTTTTAGGTGGCCATGTGGGATGAAGCTAAGTAACGCATGCCACCACTCAGAGACTACCATGTGGAAATAATGACATCAACGTATGAAATGGAAAAGCCTTATGATTCATGTCAAGAGGTCTTGTTTGTGAGGTTTTAATAGTGAAAATGCATCCAAGAATTTGAACCTCTGGGTTGTTTACACAAACACGAAAGTCGAAAACACCTGTATACTAGATTATAGGGCTAGACATATTTAGATTTAAGACTTCAGTTGATGGGCTAGTCATATGGGTAAAAGAGTTGAATATTGAGGGATTGATAGATTAAAATTATGGTGAAGCTAAGCGCCTTCTACACTTAAGCCATTGGTCCTCACTCAAGGTCATATTGGAAGAGAGTTAACAACTAAGGATCTCTAAAACCATTTTATTCTTAAAGAATGGTTTGAGGTAACCATCATACGGCGAAAAGGGTCGAAGGTAGAGGAAATTTTCTATTAAAAATTTAGCATTCAGGGTGCCAACTTTAGTTAAAGATAGATAGAATGAAATGCACGTGGATGACTAAATTGAATTATTCCATTGATATCATCTAAAATTTAGATTAACAGGGGTAAAAACATAGTTTGATGACCAAGATATCAACAGACCGAAGCTATCAAAGGAACAATAGTTGTGAAGAAAATGTTGGCTATCCTATTGAAGATTGGAGGTTGAGAGAGTGTCAAAATAATGAGAAGTGTTGTTCTAATGAAAATCTAAGAGGGTTGAGCCAATGTATAAACTAAAAATATTAGAGGATGAGGGAATTTGAGGAATCCTAAATAAGACTAAGTTGAGCAAGATACATTAGAATATATATGTATGTCCATCTAAGTTTTGATACATTTCTAATTGGTAATGGTAGTATATTTTTGTTGTGATCATAGTTGGTGCTATGGGAAGAGTTGATGGAGAATATCTATAAACTTATGATTTGATTTTAGTGTGAGGGTAACTGTAGAGTAGAGACAAAATATGAGTATGATAGTTTCATTATGATATATCGAGCTAAATGAGAACTGAGGTAGAGAGAGAGATAAACATATGTAAATATGCCATTTATAGTGAAAGGTACCCATGGATATGATTTTGAAAATGGATGAAAAACGGATTTACAAGGTTCTACAGGTTGGTGCCTTCACATTAGTGAATTGGAGTTTCATTCAAGTGGTTTCCTAAGAAAAAACTTGGGGGTTGGTGCCTCCTCTAGCTAGGTTCTTTCAAATTAGTGAGCTGGTGCTTCCTTTGGGTCAATGCCTAAAAATATATGGGGGTAGGTGCCTCCTATAAGTGGGTTCCTGAAAATCAAGGAGTAGGAGCTTCCTTCTAGTTGGTTTCAGTAAACATAATGTAATAATAGGTTGGAGCTTTAATTTTCATAAAGAAGAAAAAAATAAGTTGGTGGTATTCCTCCTTTATGGGTTTCCATGTACATATGGTGTCTCTATCTATTGTATATGTGTATGTTGATTATGGTGCATGGTGTGATTCATGTGTTCACTTATGATGAAACTTACATGAATGATTTCTATGTAAATTGAAACTATAAATAGGAAATAATTTTTTAAATTGGCCATAATACAGATTCACCCCCTTTCTCAGTATTATTCTAGTTTCCAATAAAAAGGTAATCACAATAGATCATTCCCTGGTCCGATGTGATGTGTACAAGGTAGGCCTTTCCAAATTAAAGCACTAAAACCTTCAAGAGAACTCATGTTCAATTGAATGGGATCATGTTTGATAGCTTATAGTCAAATATGACGTGGACTGGAGTGGACCCTACAAGACCTTTGGCCATCAAGCCACTAGACCTCAGTATAAATTAGATGAATCAAAGTTGTGGGGAAGCGAATTTTGTTGATGGAAACCAAACTATTGCAACCATAGTAGTAGATGAATGATTCATTGTCCCAAAAGGTTGATGGGTAGAGTGGTCAAAATAAGTTGTTATGGTGTGATGTGGCCTGAGCATGGATCCCATTGAGCTCTCAACCTTCAGACATTATATGATGTAGTATACCTACAGGGGATAATGTGGGGAATAGAGAGACATACTCATGGTAATAATGTGAGTTAAGGATAATAAATAAATGGGCCATATTTAATAAATAAAGTGGTTAACTCACATTATGCGAGGGACCACAAGTAGTTAGGGAATAATATGATAAGCCCATTGTAATGGATGTATGGTAGTGAGAGACCCATGGTAATTACCGATGGTATTGTATGTATGAAGCCTATATAGAAGCTAGAGACTCTCCCTTGAGAGATTTCAAGCATTGGTTTTGTATTGATAAGCAATGACTTATAGAGTGATCTCCTTCCTGAACGAGGAATTGTATGTTGTCACCCTATCTCGAGGGTTTTATGACTAAAGAACTATTTTTTCACATAATTTCTCTATATTGGTGTATTTATCTATCGTATTTTACTCTTTAATATATTTTTAGGTCATATCTATTACAAGTGGTATTAGATCTCTTTCTTGGGTAAAACAAGGAGATTTTTTCCTTTTTCACAAGAATCTTTTAGGGAAACTAGTGGGCAATGAGTTTTGAGATTAGATCTGAAATTTTTGGTGCAAAATTTAAAAAGAAAATTTTCAAATATGAATTCATTGCAAAAATGACCCACTTAAAAAATATGTTTGAATCAGAGCTCATATGAAGGAGATATCATTGCTTTGAAATCAATTGTTTTTCAAAAACAATTATGACAGAAATTCGTAGATGGTGACTCTCCAGTCATTTTTTTCAATTTCATTTTTGCATAATTTCACAAAACTAATTCCATATCTGAGCTCCTAATGAAAAATCACCAAATTAAAAGAAAAATTGGTCGAATCAGAGTCTAGATGAGAGAGATATAACTAATTTAATATCATCTATTGTTTCAGAAATTTTTATGATTGCCAGAAAGTTGCGACGTAGCTCTGAGTTCAGAAAGTGCCGAACTCATGATTCCAAAAACTTGGGAAGATGCAAAATGGTCATTCCATTCCCAAAAATTGGCTATAGTAAGGATTCTGAGTTATATTGACCGAGTTATCCCGATTTTAAATTTTCACGAAAGTAAGTGATTTTTATACAAAACCCTCATTCTACTTTAATTGTTATAGCCAGATGTTTTTTACTGGAAAATATGACGGTACTACTATTGAAAAAATTATACAATATCACAAGCCTCTATACTGACTAATTTAAAAATTCTTCATAGGGAATCATTTGAAAGATGAGGCAGGTATATGGTGGAAGTCACTTTAGACTTCTTCACTAATGAAACTTCTTGATAAATAATTTGAAAAATTCCTCTTAGATAAGTGGTATGATGATGGAAAGAGGGACAATAAGATCCATAAAATATTATTTTCTAATAATTTTTCCATTTTACAATTTCATGTAAGTAGTCAAAAGAGAATATTACTATCACTATTAGCCATAGTTGCAAGCAAAATCTAATTAATCTTAAATTGGCCAAGCACTTGCAAGTTCTAGCACAACATAATAAAAGCACATAGGTTGATGGGGCACACATTCAAATATTTAAGGACTTGAAGGTGACCATGGATAAATATATATTACATGCTGATGTTTAGGCTTTAAACATGGATGAGCTAGATGTTTCTTTGGGATAAGATTGGATGGAATCCATTGGTATTATCAATATTAATGTGCAAAAAAAATTCCTAAGCCCTAGTATAAAAAGAAGAAAATTACGTTACAAGATATTTCCATTAGTAAACATGTAGAGTCCAAGAAGGCCCAAGAAAAAAACACTATAGGCACTGAAACATCAAATGAGGAGTATGTGGTGGAAGTAATAATGGAAGACAAGAAACAAAAGGAAATCAATGCCACTTTCCCTCTATCAAGTAGGGAATTGAAGAAATATACACCAGTAGTTAAAACTTCACGATATCACCACCCACACCACCCAGTAAGACAACAAATACCAAGCTGACAAAGAATTAGCAAAACGGACAATAACCCCTGGAAGACATACCGAGAGGTGCGAGAATCCACCCACAACACATCAACACAGAGGAACCCCAAGAACTATCTTCCATCTCAAGAAAGTTAGGTAATGGCTAGATCGAGTGCTCATCTTTCTCTTGGCTGACTAGATGTACTTGCATGGTACCAGTGGAGTACTCTTTTCAGTAGATCTTATTATTTGTGTTCTTCTCATGTTTTAGGGACAAAACATGCTTATGTGGGGTGGAATGTAGTATACTTAGTGGGGATAATATGAGGTATAAATGGAGGTAAATAGGGTAATAATATGATGTAAGGATGATAAATAAATGGGAAATAGTGAATAAATAAAGTGGTTAAACCACATTATGCAAGAGACCACAAGTATTTAGGGAATAATGCGATAAACACATTGTCATGGATGTATGGTATTGAGAGACCTATGGTAATTACCCATGGTATTATATTTATGAAGCCTATATAGAGGCTAGAGACTCTCTATTGAGAGATTTCAAGTATTGGTTTTGTATTGACAAGTGGTGGCTTATGGAGTGATCTCCTTCCTTAAGGATTAATTATATGGTGTTACCCTACCTCAAGTGTTTGATTAATGAAGGCAAGCATTTCTATATTATTTTTTTATTATCCCTTGGATTTATTTTATGGAAGAATTTAATATATTTGTAGATAATATCTATTACAAGTAGTATTATAGCTCTTTCTTGTGAAAAGCGGGGAGATTTGTTTTTCCTTTTTTGTAGGACTTTTTTGGGGAAACTAGTGGGTGATGACCTTGCAGATTAATTTTGAAAATTTTGGTGCAATTTTTTTAAAAACAAACTACCATGGGTCTTTCAATACCATACATGCATTAAAATGGGGTTATCACACTATTCCCTAACTACTTGTGGTCCCTTGCATAATGTGGGTTAATCACTTTATTTTATTAACTATGGCCCATATATGTATCATCCTTACATTACATTATTACCATGGGTACCTCCATCTCTACCCCATATTAGCCTGCCTAGGTATACTACAAACTCTACCATAACCTACTTGGAAATGAGGTTGTGCGTCGCTCTTGAGTCCAAGATACAATTGTACAACAACTTGTTGTGCACGTTCAAGGTAATGTAGAAAGGAGTGGTGTTATCATCTTGTTCCTCTATGTGAGGCCCACTGATCCAAAATGGATCTTGTATAAAAAACTCTAAGTCTAAAGTCTTTATTTGATTTAATAGTGCAAGAAAAAGAATGGCAGAAAAACCCAAAACCTAAAGGAAACAAAGAAGCGCAACGTGAATTCCCTAGAGTCGTTGGATCCACGGGATCAACAGATGAGATCAAATCGCATCGGAGGAAGCCAATGGAATATCAACCTTAGCCTTAAGTGATTTGTGATCAATGATGACATATGAACCATTGATCGAGCATGCAGATCAATGGTGGAGCGAGATCGTATCGCATCACAAATATGCCGAAGGGAGGACTTACTACATGCCAAATATTCATGCGATATGTGATTATGATTATTGCATCAGAACAAACCAATGGGGAATGGACCCATAACATCATGAAGGGCCAATATGTGATACGCCGGTATCAGCGATTGAAGATCGGTGAGTGGACTGGTGAAACAATATAAAGACCTGCGATCATACGATATGCGATGCGCCAATAGGACTGATATCGACGATTGATGATCGAAGATTGATGGAGGGGATCGTAGCCATATAATAAAGCCATGCCTTGCAATGTATGATAAAGGCCAGACTCAATAGGTTTATGGGCGTGATTTAATGATATTTGAGTTCTGGCACAAAATGTTTTTGTTGGGATTTCCTATGTTTTTCTATGTATTTCCTTTGGCAATCGAAAATGTATTAATTTTGAGGATTTGTGCCAAGGGAAGGCCAAATGATTGGTTCTGCCCGTGCCCACTACTATTTTTTCATATTAGCTACCTTGTGCCCCAAGCGTTTCGATAATGAGTGCATGAACTCTCGACGGGAGTCGGAGTGCCCGGAGAAGAAGGGGAACAGACGGAAGCTAGAGAGCCCGAACAGACAAGCATTATTAAGCTTAAAAAGCCATCCCATAATAAAACAAAGACAAATGTGAGTCAGAGAGAAGACAGATTGAGATAGAGAGAGATAGTGAACAGACGAATAGAGTAACAATAAAGAGGGAGAGTCTATGCACTCTTTTAGACTCGAGGTTTTCGAGTGGATCCCTATTTAATGTCATTGTTGGTTGAAACTCTGTTTTTGAGCTCACTCTTGTAATAATATGTTCTTGAAGACATAATATGAACGTCGACACTGATAGCTAGACTAGGAGACATAGCCAGGAAATCTGGTGAACTCCTTTATTATTTTGGTTGTGTTGATGTGTGTGTCTGTTATGTTTTCCAACTTTTATTTGTCTATATTATTTGCAGTCTTTTCGATCCATTGCACTAAATGATATAGGCATTCCTGCAAATGAGTCTATAATACCTTTTGTTCTTGATTTAGTATCCATTTTGGATCCAATGGTATCAGAGCATTTGGTTTTGGTTTTATTAAGGTTAGACAAGCTTGTGTTGGATTTTGAATGCTAACTAGATTAAAGCTCAGACTAGGAGGAGAACTTGTTGAGGCTAGTCCAGAGATTGGAATAGTTTATTCTCAGAGGAGAATGGAGAAAGAAGCTCCATTGGGATTATAATCTCAATTTCTAGAAAGTGTTAAGACACTCCAAGCCATGGTGGAAGAGATGTATCTGGAGTTTAAGAAGGGTCAAGGTGAAACCACTGCAACACCCAAACCAGACAAAGGAGTAGAGCAATCTCTTCTAGTTGCCCCTCCAGAAGGCAAAGGAAAAAGAGGAATGACTCCTCCACCATCTCCTCCACCATATCCTCCATCATTATCCTCATAATCTTAATCTTCTAGCTCTTCTAAGAAAAAGAAGTAAACTTCCTTAATCAAATTAGATGTGAATTTGATTTCCAATTTATGATGGAGAACTCAATGTAGAAAAACTAGATAATTAGATAAGACAAATTGATCTATATTGCAAGGTATAGAACGTTGACTCAGAAAGGAAGATTCAGCTGGCTAGCCTTCGACTTGGAGGAACTGCACTAGTATGGTAGGAAGAAAATACACAAGTTGCTCTATGAAAACATGGTAAAATCATTTCTACCTGGAATTAATTTGTTTCTGTTATCAAAAGGCAATTCTATCCTTTAGCTTACATGCAGCAGGAAATGATGAGTTGGCAAAATCTTCATTAGTTGAAGGGTCAAAGTGTACAAAGTTATACTCAAGAATTTATAAAGAGAGATTTAACTCTAGGTATATCATTAGACTCACCTGAGACTTTATTGAAGTATATAGGGGGCCTTCATAGCTATTTAAAGCATACTATTCTCATGTTTAATCCCACTAGCTTAGATGATGTATCAGTTCAAGCCACACATCTTGTAGCTAGAGGTAAGAATGTAAACCGAGAGGTTGGGGGATCATCTAAATATTCTATAAGCAAGAGAAAGGAAAAGAAGAAACTGAAATGGAAGGAGAGGAAAGTAAACACTATAAAGAAGGATATGCCTTCATGCACTCATTGCAAGAAAGAAGGACACGATGAGGCACACTGCTAGTCTTTGCATCTAGAATGGAAACATAAGAAGTTTGGTGGTAAGGAGAGAAAGAATGTTGCTGCTATTAAGTAGGAATTGGGTTCAGATTTAGGTGATGAAACAACAGTTATAGCCACAAGTATTAAAGGTAAAGATTCTAAAGCATCCACAAGTAATTCTTCACAATCTGTTGATAATGAATATAATGAGAGGGAAAGAAATGAACTTTTTTGTATTAGAGTAATTTCCAAGAATAATAAGATTTATACTTTATTTGATAGTGGATCACAAGTAAATTTGATTTCTGAAACAATTGTAAAGAAGTTTGGATTGAAAACAAAACCTCATGAGAAGTGATATCCATTAGGTTGGGTGCGTGAGAAAAAAAAACTACAAGTAATGAGACAATGTAAACTTAGGTTTGCTATTGGATCTACATTTGTATATGAGGTTGAGTTAGATATACTTCCATTGGATATATGTGGTATTTTTTTGGGAAGTCCATACTTGTATGATAGGAAAGCTATTTTATATAGAGCTGAGAATAAGTATCAACTCACTAAAGATGGAATAAAATATATTGTAAGAGCTCATAAACTCAAAGGTAATTATTTTCTCATAAACTCAGGACAGATGAAAAGAATTGTGACTCAAGTAAGCAATTTTTACTAATTGTTGTAAAGGCGAAGGATCCTGAAAAATCCAATGCATTTGAGGGCTATGATTCTAGACAGAAAGCTGATTTAGTTAAATTTGTTTCATAGTATGATGTTCTATTTCAAGAACCAAAAGGTCTACCACCCAAGTGAGAAATAGTACATGATATTTATTTGCAGCAAGATGCTCCATTACCTAACATTGGAATGTACAGGTTGTTAGCTTTAGAGAATGCAAAGATAAAGAAGCAGGTATAGGAGTTGCTCGATAAAGGGTTTATACGACCAAGCACAACACCATGTGGATCTCCAATCATGCTGGTGTGAAAGAAGGATGCTTTGTGGAGAATGTGCATTGATTATAGAGCACTAAATAAAATAATGATCAAGAATCATTATCCTCTTCCTCATATTGATGATTTATTAGATCAATTGAAAGAAGTAGTTTACTTTTCTAAGTTAGACTTGCGAAGTGGTTATCATCAGGTCAGAGTTGCAGAAAAAAATGCATGGAAGACAGTTTTCAAGACAAAGCAAGGACTGTATGAATGGTTGGTTATGCCTTTTGGCTTAACTAATGCTCCTGCTACATTTATGAGAGTCATGAATGATGTACTCAGACCATTTATTGATGACTTTGTAATTTTTTATTTAGATGAAATTCTTATTTTTAGTAAGACATGGGAAGACCATGTAAAACATGCAAAGCAAACTTTAGATGTTTTAAAAAGAGAAAATCTCTATGTAAAACTATCAAAATGTGAATTTGGCAGAACATTTTTAAATTATTTGGGTTATATTGTAGGGGTTGGTGAATTGAAGATAGATCCCTCTAAGGTTGAATTCATTGTGAATTGACCTAAACCCAAATCTGCTACAGAGGTTAGGACTTTCCTATGGGTAGCACAATATTGGAGAAAGTTTATTGCTAACTTCTCATTGATTGTAGCTCCATTACATGATTTAACAAGTTTCAGACAGGTGTTTCAGTGGGGAGGCAAACAACAGAAAGCCTTCGACACCTTGAAAGAAAAAATCAATACAGCGCCAGTACTAGCACTGCCAAATCTTCAACATCCATTTGAGATTGAGACAAATGCCAGTGACTATGCCATGGGAATAGTGTTGATGCAACACGGAAAACCCATATGCTATCATTCTGAGACATTTACTTCTGCAGTAGTTAATTATCCTGCATCTGACAAACAATTCTATGCATTAGTACAATGTGTGAAAAAGTGGAAACATTACATAATGGGTAAAGAAACAATCAGACATATCGATCATAAACCACTTCAATATTTGCACTCACAAACTAAATTGCAGCAATCAAGACATTATAGGTGGATGGGTTTTCTATAGCAATTTCATGTTGTCACCAAATATAAGAAGGGCATACACAATAAGGTTACAGACATGTTGTCAAGACCAATCATAAAATAATCTACTATACTTAAGCATAACTTAGTAATTCATGAAAGCTACATTGAACAATATGCTCAAGATGTAGATTTTAAATATGTATATGCAAATTTAAGTCATGGCAAGCAAGTAGAAGAATTGGATTATTATGTAAAGGACCAACTCTTATATCATTTGGGAAATTTATGCATTCCACAAACTGAAAGTGTTAACATAATTCGAGAAGCACATACTTCTCTCATATCAGGTCATTTTGGTGTAAGTAAAACAATTGCACAATTGCAAAGATTCTATTATTGGCCAAGAATGCATGGGATAGTTTCTAGATATATCAAAGGATGTACAATGTGTGCTACAAGAAAACCAAGTAATAGGAAATTAGGCTTGTATACTCCACTTCCAATTCCTTCTCGTCCTTGGGAAAGTGTTTCCATGGATTTTGTTGGGGAATTTCCAAAGTCTAGGAAAGGTCATGATTATTTGTTTGTTGTTTTGGATAGGTTCAGTAAAATGTGTATCTTAATATCATGTAACAAGCATGTTACAACTGAACAAACAGGAAATTTGTTCTTTCAGAAGGTATGGGTTCATTTTGGGTTACCCACTTCTATTGTATCTAATCGAGATTCTCAATTTCTTGTGAAGTTTTGGTCAAGTTTATGGGAGTTGATGGACACTAGGTTGAAGAAGAGCACAAAATTTCATCCATAAACAGATGGTCAGAGAGAAGTGGTCAACAGGATAGTGATCCAGTTGCTCAGTGGCTATTACAGCAAGCATCCTAGGCTTTGGGATGAGCATTTGTGTTATGTGCAACATGCTTACAAACGTGCCAAGCACTCTTCTACTCAAAGATCTCCTTTTGAGACTTGTTTTGTTTTTATACCAAAGTATCCCTTGGATTTTGTCTTTGGTAGAGACATAGTAGTTGATGGACACAGTGATGTGGATAAAGCAACCAAGTTCATTGAACAAATCCAGGAAATTCACCAGGCAGTACAGGAATAGCTGGAAAGAAGTCAAACCAAGTACAAGGCAAAACATGACAAGCATCGACTTGAGAATAGTTTTCAAGTTGGTGATCAAGTCTGGTTGTACATTAGCAAAGACAGAATGCAGGGTGAATGTAAGAAGCTAAAACCAATAAGGTATGGAATTTTTAAGATACTTGATAAAATTGGTGAAAATGATTTTTGCCTTGATTTTCCAGCTTATATGCAGATCTATTCAATATTTAATGCAGAAAACTTGAGATTGTATGAACCTTCATTGATTGAGGATCTTGAAGAGCAAAGTTAGTTGCCTTCTATTGGGGATTTGTTGCCTGAGTATCTCAATGAGTTATAAGAGGACACAACTATGGACAGGAAGGTAAGAACTACACATCAAGGGGATGTTGAACACCTGATAGTGGGACTCAAATGTTCAAATCCAAGAAAAGCACGATGGATAGAAGTTAGACAGGTGAAGGAGCAATATCCTCACTTGCTCGAATTCTAAAAACCAACTTTTGGTGGTCCAAAATCTTTTCAGTGGGAAGGCGTGATCCAAAATGGATCTCGTATAAAATCCTCTAAGTCTAAAGTCTTCATTTGATTTAAAAGAACAAGTGAAAGAATGGTGGAAAAATCCAAAATCCAAAGGAAATAGAGAAGTGCAGCGTGAATTCCCCAGAGCCATTGGATCCATGGGATCAACAGATGAGATAAAATCGCATTGGAGGAAGCCAACGAAATATCAACCTCAGCCTCAAGCAATTTGCAATCAGTGATGACATATGAACAATTGATCGAGTGCACAGATCAAAGGTGGAGCAAGATTGTATCACATCGCAAATACGCCGAAGGGAGGACTTACCGCAGGCCATGGATTCATGCGATATGTGATTGCGATTATCACATCACAATATTGCATCACATTAAAACCAATGGGGAAAGGACCCGTAGCATCTTAAAGGGCCAATAAGTGATATGTCAATATCGGCGATTGGTGACCAATGAGTGGACTGGTGAAAAAACACAAAGACCCATGATCATGCGATATGCAATGCGCTGATAGCACTGATTTCAGTGATCGACGGTTGGCAGAAGGGATTGCAGCCATATAACAGAGGCATGCCTTATGATGTGCGATAAAGGCCAGACCCAATAGATTTATGGACGTGATTTAATGTCATTTGAGTTTCGGCATAAAGTTTTTTTGTTGGGATTTCCTATGTTTTTCTGTGTATTTCCTTTGGGAACCGAAAATGCATTATTTTGAGGATTTATGCCGAGGGAAGGCCAAATGGCTGGTTCCACGCATGCTCGCCAGTATTTCATCATGTTAGCTACCTTGTTCCCCAAGTGTTTTGACAATAAGTGCATGAACGCTCAACGGGAGCCAGAGAGCCCAAAGGAGAAGGGGAACAAATGGAAGCCAGAGAGCTCAAACAGGGAAATGAATAGACACGCATTGTTAAGCTTAAAAATCCATCCCATAATAGAATAGAGACAAGTGAGAGTTAGAGAGAATATAGATTGAGACAGAGAGAGATAGTGAATAGATGAATAGAGTAATAGGAGAGAGGGAGAGTCTATGCACTCTTTTAGACTCGAGGTTTTCGAGTGGATCCATGTTTAATGTCACTGTTGGTTGAGACTCTATTTTTGTGCTCACTCTTGTAATAATCTGTTCTTGAAGACATAATATAAAGGTCGACACTGATAGCTGGACCAGGAGACGTACCTAGGAAGTCTGGTGAACTCCTTTATTATTTTGGTTGTGTTGATGTGTGTGTGTCTGTTATGTTTTCTGACTATTAATTGTCTATATTATTTGCAATCTTTTCGATCCGTTGCACTAAATAATATAGGCATTCTTGCACATGAGTCGGTAATATTTTCTTCTTAATTTAGTATCCATTTCGGATCACCCACAATCCACATGGGGACAATCCTCTTGAATATTAAGAGTGTCATCATGGGTGATCTATTTAAGTGGAACCCTGATATTTCGTATCAACAGTTAGAGGTTTGGTTTTGTGCCAATTCCAACAAAGGGACATGAAATTTGATCTTTCTCAGTTCACGCTCAAGATTAAAAATAGCGGGTTCATTTCTTTGTATTTCCTTGATTGGTTGGCACTGGGGAGGTGGAGGTGTAGGAAATTTAGGTGTCTCCACCTCTTGCATGGGAGTTGGGTTTTGGTTTGGATTTTTCTTTATCTCCTTCACTGGGAACTCTAGTGCTCTAGTTAAGGGTTCAGGAGATGGGAGGATGTCATTTTTTATATGTTCAGGGTCAGGTGGTGACACCATAGTTTTATTTAGTATGCTCTATCAATTTGCAACAATAGGCCAACCTGCTCTAGGCCATAGGTTCTTCTGATTTTTGCCATAATAGATTATGTTATTTATAATATTGAGAAGGTGATACGCCATAGTCTTGATACCCCTCGTAATCATATGTAATATGGATTTTAGGTGTCACAAGGGAATGCATGTATTTGTTCTTCCTAATGTATAAGGTGGAGATAGGGTCTCCTACAAAATTTATTTCCTCCTGTTGTGTATATTCCTCCATATATTCATTAGTTTTTAGATTGTGATCTCTCCCAACAGGGCAGGGGGGGGGGGATATGGTATAGGTTGTTCTTATACTCTTCTATATGTTTTCATATGTTACAGGTGGAATGGTTTTAAGAAAAATGGTGGGTTTTTGATCAGTTAATTCATTTCCTCGATTCTTTCTTTATATGGATCCTCATGATAGATAAGTTGATCAAGATATTATGTTATTTTATTCTTACCTTTATCTCGATTTCCTCCTGTGGAGTAGGAGTATCCTCTCTGTGGACAGAGATGATCCCTCTAGCCCAAGAGAGTGGTTCTAGCTGCAAACAACATAATATAATGTAAATTTCCTTAGATTAGAATTTAATAAGAGGGCCTACCCCTTATAATGCTAATCCACTTGATGGTGATCTTGCTTCCTTGCTCCAACTTCATTTTGTTCCTTTCGTTCAAATACCTGAAATAAACATGAAAGAAACAAATATAAATGTGATAGCATAAAATCAAGTTCAATCTACTTAAAAGTTCAAGGAGTTCTAAGATATCAAATGTAATATTATACATCACATAGGAAATAAACCATTAGTTGTATAAATATAAACTTCAAAGAGAAATACAACCGGATCCTTGACATTGTTGGTTCCCTTTGGCATGTTTGGGTTCCGACATCACTATAAGCATCTCATGATTCACCCTCAAAAAAATGGAAGTTCAAGGCCCCTTTCCATTTACTCCAAACCAAACGCTATAATCTTATTCTCCCTTCACACACAAACTAGAAGGCTAAGGTTCTCAAGATGGATATCAAGTTTTTCAGATTATTTCAGCCCTTTCATTGGCTAGTTGAGGTTGTAAAATAAGGAGTTTAGATAGCTTCGATAGAGGGGAAATGTATCCTCTTATGTTTGGAGAGGGCTTATCCCTTTTGGTTTGTTCCATTTTAATAGAGGAAAGGAGCCCAAACGATCTCTCTTAGCTCTATCTTTCCCAACCATTTACCAAACTTCCATTCGCAAAGCTTCTAGACCTAGAAGATTCGACTGCATTTTGAAAACTTGCCAAAAGATGGTCGGCGTGGGTCATGAATGGATGACTAGCGCCGTTTGGTGCTAGGCCTAATGTTAGACTCATAAAATCGACACAGGGAGGAAACTGAGTGCTAGCTCTGGTCTTGAAAACTGAGTTTGAAGGAATATTCTTAGGAAATGATGTAAGAGGGAAATGTTCTGCAGATGAAGAGGGATGTAGGGACATGTTCTTTAGGGCAAGAAAACATATGAGGGTTACTATAGAGGTCCTTTGGGATATAGGAATGGGAAGTACAGGGAAAATGACAAAATGATGTGTAATAGATGCCCCCTAAAGCAAGAAGGCCGAACAAGAGTGAGGGGTGAAATGATTTATGAGTAGACGCATGGAACCGAAACCACCATTGGAAAACTTGCAAGAAGGCATAGATACATATACATCACTGAAATATTTGATACATGAATCGTGGTATGGACAAAGCCATCCAGAAGAAGATCACACAAATGGATCCAAGGTATGGGCACAACCATCTAGTAAGAAGGATCATATGAAACCCAAGGTATCGTCGTAGCCATATAATAATGACAAGGATCACATATAAAAGACTCATGGTATAAGCACATCCATCCATATAAAAGAGACATGTATGTAAGCATGATCATGTCACGTTACCCTACAACCTAGACTTATGTAATCTGAGCCCAGGGTCATGCGCTTCAACATGAGCCTATCAAACTACAAATTCTACCATGCGAATAGATGTGCTGACATTGAACATGCTGGAAAATCACTTGATTACCAGTCAATGATGTGAACTGTTAATAAGCATGAGAGAAACCACCAATAATGACAATGGCTCTCAAGGTACCAACAACATAATTCATGGAGTGTGAATAAGGAATAGAAGTCAAACATCGATGAAGTTACTCAATCAAAAGACAATAACGAGAACTTGTCATCGAGTGTGAAGAACTTTCCATTAGGGCATGCAAGCTCTAAGGTACTGGAAAGGAGTCTCTCGGTAAAATTCTTGGATAATGACCTAAAGTTGATAGGAAGTGGCATTGTCAAAGGAGGGCCATGATGTATCCCACATCACTGACAAAAGACAAGGGATGTAATGATCATGGATGATACAAATAATCAGGAATGGGTGTAAACTGTAGAAGGATTAACTCTTGAACATACCAGTGACATGACTCCGAAGTTTGGCAGCTTTTGGATCCATAGGATTGGAGGTCATGATGATGTCATAGAGATTAAATGGAAAGGAAAAAAATGGCGGCCCAAACCCAGGAAGGTCAATGATGATGTGGGGATATCCCAACCCAACAAATCAGAAGAGTTTCATGTTCAAGAGTGACAAGTTTCTGACACAAGTGGTAAAAATTTCCCTTTTTCCCCCACCATTTCTGGTAGGTACACCAATTATTGTTTATCACAAGCTTGAAGGGGATAGAATATGCTTGTATTGTAAGTCCATCCTTCAGATAGATCCAACCTACTAAGATTAACAATCCCTAGGAAGGGAAGCTCATGTCCATCATTGTGACGAATCTAATGTCACTAAAAGTTTAATGAGTGCGACAGAAGAAAAACTCGGTATCTTTTTCATGTTTAGAGAGTTTGAAAAAGACATGGAAAAGAAACCTCAAAAGGTCACTTTTCGTAAAGTTTTCTCTCGAGCCTGAAAAGGTAGAAAAAAATAGTCAAAAGAACCTCTTAACCATGTTAGCCAAGGAGTACCTTTTTCGTAAATATTTTATCCCAGCCCAAAAAAGGGGTAAACATATATTGGGTAAACGATGTTTCAAAACCATTTACGAGGTCAAAATGAAAAGAACTCAGGAATCTATTTATGGTTTTGATGGTCAAAAAAGGGCATAAAGCAGACTCCCCATTTTTATTTTCTTTAGCGAGTCAAAAAGGGAAAAATACTTGGCAATATTTTCATTTCATTTTTTTATGAGTTGGGAAAAGAACTTAAATATGACTCTAGTTTCACATCACCATCAATAAACCATCACCTGTCATTGCACAAGAAGCAAACATATTATCCATTCTAAGGTAAAATGGCAAAAAAGTGCTTTTAAAACCCTAAAACATGGCTAGAAGTGTATAAAAAGGGAAAATTTTAAAACACCTTTACCATTTACCATATTTACCTCATTTGGAGCAATTTTTACCAACTTGTGCCCTAAATCTTTAGGAGCGGATTGCGGTGGATCCAGGAGGCCGATTGATGAACCGTCTATTGCAGGTAAGAGTTGAGGCCCTACTCTTTGTATTTATGCATGTTTTTCATGTATTTAACCATCTTTTTTGGGGTTTTAAGGGACTTTTGGCAAAAAAAATCACCCTTAGTTGGTGCGGGATCCAAGCACGGGACCAAACTAATCGGGGGCTTTTAATACAGGAATTCACGCAAATCGGCGTACCTATTTTAAAAATAGTCACATGAGTGCAGAGAAATAAAAACTTTTACTTTTTTCCCAATTTCATTTCTTCAAATCGGATTCTTTCCCTTCAAGGACTAATGTTAAGTTGAATGCGTGGTGTTTACAGGAAAATTACAACAAGAAAGATGGTGATCGAGTGGAAATAATGTGAGCACGAAAGAATAGATTCATTGGCATTAGAAGATCCAAACAGTCTGGATACATTGAGGAATTATGGGCTCCTCAATTTCTTTATTGTACTAGGCCTACGGGCTCAACCTAAGCTACTACAATACTTGATCAGTTTATGGGATGTTCGATGAGAGGTATTTGTGATCCACGATCAAGAGCTAGAGACTTCAGACATTTACTTCATTACTGGATAGCTTATGCTTGTATTGTAAGTCCATCCTTTGGATAGATCTGATCTGGTAAGATTGATGAGCCCTAGGAAGGAGAAGCCCATTTCCATCATGGTGATGAATTTGATGTCATTAAAATTTTAATGAGTTCGACAAAGGGAAAACTCGATATCTTTTTCATGTTTAGAGAGTTTGAAAAAGACACAGAAATTAAAACTCCAAAAGGTCCATTTTCGTAAAGTTGTCTCTCGAGCCCGAAAAGGTAGAAAACAATACTCAAAAGAACCTCTTGACCATTTTAGCCAAGGACTACCTTTTTCATAAATAGTTTATCCCAGCTTGAAAAAGCGGTAAACGTATACTGGGTAAATGATGTTTTGAACCATTTATGAGGTCAAAATGACAAGAACTCAACAATATTTTCATGTTTTGAGAGTCAGAAAAGGGCTTAAAGTGGACTCCCCATTTTTATTTTCTTAAGCGAGTCAAAAGGGGAAAAATTCTAGGCAATCTTTTCATTTGGTATTTTTACGATTCGGGAAAAGAGCTTAAATACGACTATAGTTTCACATCACCATCAGAAAACCATCACCTATTGCTGCATAAGGAGCAAACATATTATCCATTTCTAAGGTAAAATGGGGAAAAAGTGCTTTTAAAACCCTAAAACAGGGCTAGAAGTTTATAAAAAGGTAAAATGTTAAAACATTTTTACCATTTACCTTATTTACCTCATTTGGAGCAAGTTTTACCCACTTGTGCCCTAAACCTTCAGGGGCAGATTGTGGTAGATCCAGGGGGATGATCGACGAACCATTTGTTGCATGTAAGAGATGAGGCCCTACTCGTTGTATTGATGCATATTTTTCATGCATTTAATCGTCTTTTTTGGGGTTTTAAGGGAATTTTCCAAAAAAAAAAAAAACGCCCTCAGTCGGTGTGGGATCTAGGCACAAGACCACACTGATCGGGGGATTTTAACTCGGGAATTCATGATGGTTTGCGCACCTATTTAAAAAATAGTCACGTTGATGCAGAGAACTAAAAACTTTAATTTTTCACCCAATTTCATTGCTTCAAATTAGATTTTTCCCTTTCAAGGACTGATGTTAAGTTGAATGCGTGGTGTTTGTAGGAAAATTATAGTAAGAAAGATCATGATCAAGTGGAAAGAATGTGAGCATGAAAGAATAGATATATTTGCATTATAAGATCCAAACTGTTTGGATGCATGAAGGAACTGTGGGCTCCTCAAGTTCTTTCTTTCACAGGGCCTATGGGCTCAACCTGAGCTACTACAATGCTTGATTAGTTTATGGGACATTAGACGGGAGGTATTTGTGATCCATTATTAAGAGCTGGAGCTAGATACTCCAGAAATTTGCTTTATTACTAGACTGTCCTGCAGAGGGGAACCAGTTCAATTGAATGGAGGCTGGTCCATTGGGGCGAGCGTAAACATGCCCCCTGCCGAACATTGCACAGGAGATTTGAATTCTATAAGCGGAAAGATTGATATCATGACCATAAATGATCTGATATTGAAGGTGCTTCTCTTGACCATTGACAAAGTAGCTAGGGCCTAAGCATTACATAAGTCCAACAAATCTAAGTTCTAGTATGATGTAGACTACATGACTCCCGGTGTATTCAATTGGGTGTAAGACATGAAAGTGAATATGAAATGCCAATTATCCAAATGAAAGTTAGAGAACTTGAGTAAATTTGTATATGGTTATGTTCTGGTGACTTTATTCCTAGAACGGACCCCACTATTCCACTATTAGCTAGAAGAGGTGAACCCCTTGATGCCACGAGATCCACAGATGGTTCGTTGGGGTGAGCTGATGCCTAGGACTGGAGGGGGCCAACACATGTCATACAACCCCTCTTTATTTACGTGGTTGAGGTGCCAACTGATTGTTGTGAATGATTGGCCATATAGCAAGACTGACTTTGGGGGTAATCCTGACATGCCGCTCCTAGAGGGAGAGGATTTTGATGATGGAGGTGAGAAAAACAATTTTGGTTTTTGGTTTTTTATTGATTTTGCATATATGTATTCGTGAGATCTCAATTTTGTAACTACAGATGTTGGAACGAAAATACCAGTGGGGATGTTCCCTATAGACAAATGTGTGGCTTAACAGTTCGTGGTCACTCGTTATCAGGAAGGAGTGGACAATGAAGAGGAGATTGCTTGAAATCTAGAGGGCCTGACTAGAGGAATCCTAGAGTATGCACAGATGAAGGAAATTCCTCGCTGTTATCAAAGGCACACAGTGGGTGTGTCAGATCGGATTCAATGAATATTGATGCGTCTAGTACGGGCAGTAACATGTTATCATGATCACCATGCAGAATAGTCCATAGTTTAGCATTTACATTTTTTAGGCCTACGAGCCATGGATTTATTCAGAACAAATATATTATTTTGTTGATGTTGATGTATCACACTCAAACATTATCGACGTATATATATATATATTTCATGTTTATTATGATACAATGTTTTTTTCAGATATTGTGTAAATGTTTGTCTAAAACATAATTATCCAATGCATCTGTTATTGTATTCATATGCCTAGGAATGTGATGATATGTGATATAATCAAAATTTATTTCCAATAGATGAATATGCAAATACATTCTCAATATCAAAGGGTTTATGACAAAATATTTCCCATTGAGCTGAAGAAAAACAAGTTGTGAATCAAGGTTAACAACCATTTCTTGAATGTCAAGAGAAAAGGACTCTGATAAGAGTTCTCTAACTGTGTTATATTTAACAATGTTATTAGTTGTTTGACCCAAACAAATACCTTTAATATCAATCAACTCAGCATGATGGGCATAAATAGCCCATGTAGCAGATAATAGATTCTGGGTACTACGACAAGCACCATTAGCGAAACCGACATAAGGAGTCACATACATCTACAAAGCAGGTGAAGACATAATAAGAAGGAAATATGCTTGAAAAAAACCACACCAATCCAAAATGCATCAAAGTTCCACCATTGACATGACGTGTAAACATTGACTCGGCCAACTAATAGAATAAAACTCATAAAAGGTTGTTCCCTCCATGACCCCTTCAGTGAGTGAGGTTGACATAGTAAAACAACTATCCTTGGAAATTTATTTCATCTTTTAATGAGGATGATACAAGAAAATCCTATCCTCAAATTTCTTGATTAATTTTTAATGAGCTTGACACAAGACAAGGAACTATGCTCACACCCCTTGTTTCATTTTTTAAAAATCTTGGAACAAGGTAAGGAATTATGTTTTGACCCCTGGTTTCATTTTTTAACGAGCTTGATACAAGACAAGGAACTATGCTCTGGCCCCTTATTTCATTTTTTAGCGAGCCTGACACAAGACAAGGAACTATGCTTCGACACCTTGTTTCATATTTCAACGAGCTTGACACAAGACAAGGAACTATGCTCCGACCCCTTGTTTCATTTTTTAACGTGCTTGAAATAAGACAAAGAACTATGCTTCGGCCCCTTGTTTCATTTTTTAATGAGCTTGACATAAGACAAGGAACTATGCTTTGGCCCCTTGTTTCATTTCTTAATGAGCTTGACAAAATACAAGGAACTATGCTCCGACACTTTGTTTCATTTTTTAATGAGGTTGAAATAAGACCAAGAACTATCCTCATGACATCTACTGATGGACCATATGAGAACATGGCACCCAAGAGGTCCTCACTAGACTATAGAACCATGCTCTGGGAGGAGTACATGTCGACTGGTACCAATGACAGATCAAGTTCCAATGCCCCCAATACATAATGTACTCTACCATCTGTATCATCATCAAAAAATGTGGAGACGTAATGGGTAGACAAATAATTGACCTATGTTGAGGAGGGTACTGCTTGGAAGCAAGAACAAATAGGGGACAATGGTTACATAGGAGGCACCTGGTGACCAATGAGTGATAATTGATCAATAGTCGCTATTCTCCCTTCGTGTGGAAAACACACCATGTGGAAAAGTGAAGAAACAAGAGCTCCCAATACATAAACATAGTTGAATACAAGGAGAAGATTGAAATCTAAGGGACCTTGGACTACCATCACATCTATATAGACGTTCTTTCCTCCCAAGGTAATAGGGAGCTACAGAAGGATCCCTAAGGGCTAAATGGCTCATTTGTTAAAAGCCAAAAGATTTTGGGTGACAAACAGAAGCTGTGGGGAACCCAAATCTTGCCAAGTAGTAGAAAACATGATGCTAATGGACACGCCTTCATCTAATATAGTGCCATGTACTACCATATTATATGCTTGTACTATGATCTGGAAAGGCACATAGGATGGAAGGCAGAAAGAAGTCAATGGATTCCAATAAAAAGAAACAATAGAACTACTTGGTGCAGGTATCATAGGATTTGCCCCATTCTTTACGGGAATAGGAGAAGGACTCTTCAGAACAAATGGGACGGGAGGGCCACTCTTTGATTCATGAGAATCTAAGGAGATGAGAAGAACATGAGTAGTATGATCACTACTCTCTTCGAGAATAGAGTTAACAACTAAATGCAGATCCAAATCGAAACTCTTTTCGACCAATGGTTGGTCGGCAACATACACAAGAGAGTCATGCTCAGGAAGATAAGGATGTGAAAGAGATGAATCCAAGTCAATCTCTTTACTAACTAGGAGAGGGTCAAAAGAAAGTATCTGATAACCAACAGGGAGTTGGGCTTTGGGAGTTGTAAGGTTTTCCAAAATTTTCTAAGCTTTATCCATGAAGGGACAAAGCTGAAGAAGATTCTCTCCTTCACATAACCTACAGGGTAATATAATCTTTCCCTTCTTCTTACCATCAT
The DNA here is from genome assembly GCA_031772625.1 of Pinus tabuliformis. Lineage (NCBI taxonomy): Eukaryota > Viridiplantae > Streptophyta > Pinopsida > Pinales > Pinaceae > Pinus > Pinus tabuliformis. Next base: position 705,003,900 of record CM062819.1, read on the forward strand.
TAGACAAAGGTGTACCATCGACATGATATCCAAAGTTCAATGGGGATGGTCGATCTAGATTTTGAGACCACACTCTAACAATCTGGGAATACCAGGATAGTCTCGAAGGAGATGGTCACCCTTACATAGCCTGCAAGGGAATTTTGCTTTTCATAAAGGATCGGAAGGTTTGTCGACGAGAAGTGCATTTGGGGCAATAACTATACGGTTTGCCTCTCACTTATCTGACTTCTTCTTCTTCATCATATTCTTCTTCTTCTTAGCTTCCTGGTTACTGGATTTCAAACTTTCACCAGGCGAAGTAGAAGAGGAAGATGAAGAAATAGGGGAAGAAGGAAAGAGGTCAACCTAAGACTCAACGTGATCTAGTTCAAATTAACGAGATGGTTGGACATGAGTCGAGACACTTAGGACCACTGAGGTCGAAAATAACCAGATAGGTAAAGCAATGGTTAACTTGGGGAGGGACACGTTTCCATATTAGGAGCAAAATCATTTCCAAAAGAAGGAAAAGGGCCAAGATTCCCATCTATGGTGAATCCTTGACTGGTGGACTCTAGAAATGTTGTCATCAGAATCGACCTTAAAGAATGACTAAGGAAGATAACTTTAACCAGGAATATTTCGTGGGTAGTTAACTTTAAGATGCTGAAACAAAAGTTTTCCTTTTCATATTTTAAGAGTTAAGAAAAAGGCGAAAGGTTACTCTAGTCACTTTCAGAGTTAACGAGCTTGAAAGGACAAGTGCTCGGTGATATTTTAAATTTAAAGAGTGAAAAAGACCAAAATGACAGCTAAGGGTAATCTAGGAAAAAGGATTACCAGGTAATCATGAACTGCAGAATACCTCTCGAAGAACCAAGAAGTACAGGCAGGAAATCTCCCCTAATGTTGTGTTCGGTGTATCACATTTACAAGGCATTAGACTCAACTTCCTATGGATAAAAGATTGCAAAACTAGTGGAGTCTCCCTTTATATACACGACGGTACAAGGAACACAAGTCCATACTAGCTTTGTCTAATGCCAAAGCAAACGACAGTTACTAGGTTTAAACACGTTGGAATACGTCTCTAGCCTAGACCTTTAAATGTGAGCATTAAGTTTCAATGCTTCCTTAGGTTAATTCATTAAATTTTAACACAATCAATGCAACAATCAAAGAATAAAATCTTTCACTAATATAGGTCCTAAATGCACTTAATCTTCCCTTAACAACAAAAGAAGTTTCATTTCATTTCTTGTGCTTATGATGATGCAATTCTAGCTTCTGAATAACGCTACTAACGCAATATTTTTTCTTAAGTAAGCTAGAATGATGTTCTTCTTTCCATAAAATGGAAAATGAATCTTTCACATAAAGCACCTTAATGAAAATTTTCACAATTCCAAACAAACAAGCATCAATCAAATCCAAATCATGATAAACGAAACTTCTTCCTTGAATCAAACAAACCAAACACACAAATGCTTCAATCAACAAACCAAGCAATGTAATCTATGCTCGGAAAGAGAAAAGGGATGCTCGAAACAAGAGAGAAAAGGAGACTCTTTCACTCATTCAATCGAAACTAAAGCAATGAAGAGGCTAGGACTGAAAGACGGGCTAAATGGAGCAGCGAATCAGAAAATTGAAACAATGAGTGAATTAACAAATGAATGGAAATTGACCTAGATTCCATAGGATCATAGAAACCATCCAAAAAACTCAAAAAATCAAGCAATGAAACTTCAAGCCAATCAATCAATAAAACCTAGCAAGCAAATCATTGTAGTCACTTTTGGGTGGAAGAAGAGAGTCTGAGGGTCAAGATAGACCGGCACTGGAATGTAAAAAACTCTTATTTTTTCTTAACTCAGAGACTGGCACGAATTTTGGGCTGAAACTAGCATTGATCAACATGACCGACGCAACTGTCAAAAAATAAATAGCGTTGATCAAGGGATTTTTAGGAAAAAAAAATAAAAAAAATCACAAACTAGAACCAGACCTATCACTTTAAAATCAAGAATCAAAGCAACAGTTGACTTTAGTTACATATTACCAAAGAGAAATAGGTAAACAAGAAAAGTTTTCACAAATCATGAAATAAAAAACAATTCAAAGATTCTGGGTTTGATCCCCAACAGAGTCACCAATTTGTGGAGTAGGATTTCCCTCTCTGTGGATAGAGATGATCCCTCTAGCCCAAGTGAGTGGGTCTAGCCACAAACAAGACAATCCAATGTAAATTTCCTTATATTAGACTTGAATAAGAGGGCCTACCTCTTATAATGCTAATCCACTTGATGGTGATCTTGCTTCCTTGCTCCAACTTCCTTTTGTTCCTTTCGTTCAAATACTTGAAACAAACACGCAAGAAACAACAACAAGCATGATAGCATAAAATAAAATTCAATCTACTTAAAAGTTCAAGGAGTTCTAAGATATCAAATGTAATATTACAAACGATATAGGATATAAACCATTAGTTGTATTAATATAAACATCAAAGATTAATACAACCGAAGCCTTGATGTTGTAGGTTCCCTTTGGCATGTCCAGGTTCAAGCACCACTATAAGCATCTCATGATTCACCCTGAAAAGATGGAAGTTCAAGGCCTCTTTCCCTTTACTCCAAACCAAACACTATAAGCTTATTCTCCCTTCACACACAAAATAAAAGGTTAAGGTTCTCAAGATGGCTATCAAGATTTTCAGATTATTTCCACCCTTTCATTAGCTAGCTGAGGTTGTAAAATGAGGAGTTTATATAGCTTTGATAGAGGGGAAATGGATCCTCTTATGGTGGGAGAGGCCTTATAGCTTTTGCTTTTTTTCCATTTTAATAGGGGAAAGGAGCCCAAATAGTCTCTCGGATCTATCTTGCCCAACGATTTACCGAACTTCCATTCACGAAGCTTCTAAACCTGGAAGCCTCGACTCCATTTTTTAAAACTTGCCAAAAGAGAGTCGGCGCAGGTCATGAATGGATGAATAGTGCCATTCAACGCTATGCCCAATTTTAGACTCGAAAAATTGGCGCAAGGAGGAAACTGAGTGCTAGCTCTGGTCTTGAAAACTGAGTTTGAAGCAATATTCTTGGGAAATGATGTAAGAGGGAAATGTTTTGTAGATGAAGAGGGATGTAGGGACATGTTCTGCAGCGTAGGAAAAGATATGAGTGTCACTCTAGAGGTCCTCAAGGATTAAGAAATGGGGAGTACAGGGACAGTGACAAAATGTTGTGTAACACCTCCCTTCTCTCTTTTTGGGTCATGGTTCTCATTAGATGTATATATCCTTCTAAGTTAAGATAGATTTTCTTCTATATTTGTTTCATCCGGTTGCATATATGATAGGTTTCAAGGTCATCTCTCCCTAAGAATAACAAAGAAAGTTGTCTCAAATGACATTGCATAGTTTATCATGGCAAGAATGGGTATAGACATTATTTCATTTTGGATCTTGTTGTAGAGCTTATTGAATCTCTTATTAAAGCCCTCTACACTTTCATATGAATTATTTACCATTGAAAATTACATGAGGAAATACTGAAAGCCTTTTTTATCACCCCATTGAGCTTGAAAATCCATTTCGAAATCATCCCAAGAATACAACGAGTTCAGGGGAAGGGTCCAAAACAATTTTTGTACATCTCCCTCCAACATATGAAAAGAGAGTCTCATAAAGACATCTTCATTTTCCACCATAAAATTATCTATAAAATCCTAGAGTGTACTAATATGATCTTAAATGGTACCTTTCTTCTCATCACTAAAATGAGGAAAAAAATTTGAGGTAATGTTATGGAATATCATGCATCACCCTTGGTAGAGATAGTTAGGCATATCGCATCAGCACCCAAGAAAAATATTTATTGGGTTCGTTCAGCTGATTACAGGGCTGACCTTATCCAACCATGATGTGATGCAAAATTAAGTTTACCATGATAGATGAGATCAGGGTATTAGTTTTATGAATTATGTTTTGAGATTCCTATTGGAGTTTGTGTCTAGGACAAAGAGTTTCAAAGTGTTCATGCATGACCTTCACAGGCATGGCATTTTCATGGTCATTTTCGAAATAAGGTAACTATGTAATACCTGTAGGTGATGGTAGAGGTGATACTCTAGTAATTGAGGTCCCTGAGCACTCGGTGAACAAATTTTTATCTCATTGGTTCGAAACATATATAAACTACTCAAGGTTGGAAACATACATTAAAAGTTATTGTTTGGAATTACTCAGAGTGTTCCTTCTTGATGAAGTTATAGTGTGACAACGTGAATTAAAGATGACATAACGATTAAAGCATACATAATAGGTACACGATAGGTATGAAACATATAGGGGAAAGAAAGGTCTACCATTGTAGTGTATCAATGAGTGGGATAGAAGGTTGTAGGAGAGTTAACAAGTAAGAAGAGTGGGAAAATGGTTTGAGCAAATGAAAATATGGAAATAAAATAAAAAGGTGGAGTGACTAGGTGGAAAGCACAATTTAAAAATTCAGGGTCCATCCACCATAGAAGTCTGAAAAAGATGTTGTTTCACTATGGGAACAAAGTCAAATAATCGCTAATAGTAGTGCCAAGAGATGTTGGTCTCCCTAGAGTCACACTACGTTGTGTTGTGATGTAGAGCATGGGAACAGATAAATGGGCTCTATTTACTACTTCATCAATGAGAGACTCAAATTCGAGCTTCAATTATGATCATCCTACTTGAAATTTTAATTGTGTTTGACACTCTCATGGTGATGGTGTATAGCCCAAGAAAATATTTGTGTTCGACTATCCTTGAGCATTCTTTATGAACACGTGTTATATGTAATTAGCCTTCAAATATGCGTTAAATATATTATAGAGTAACGATAAATTTGAAAGTGGTTTCAGATAAAGGTTGGGGGGGGAACCATTACATTAAGTCTTTTAGTGGGTTGCCTTTTCGTTGATTTTGAGAAGGAGCATTCATAACCCTTGGGTTTGACATGAAAACAAATGGATGAAAATGGAGAATCAAGATTTACCTAACTTTAAGGAGAAATACATATTTCTCTTAATAAAAACAAAAGCTTGTGGATGACTGAGAAATTAAGAATTCAGCCATTAGAAAACATGTAATTCTGAAATTTAATTATTCCTTTAAAACCCTTGAAATAAATATCAAGAAATCCAAGATACTCTTTGTTGTGGGGAAAAATGCCTATGCAGGACGATCCTATCCACCTAAGGTGTGACAGTGCCTTAGCAACAAACAGAGACAGCTATTCTAATATTCTTCCTTTATGAATTAAGAATGAAGAGAGATGGATGGACTAACCGGTGTCTTCCGTTTGTCCCTCGATCCAGTTTCTCTTCTCTTGGAGAGTTCCCAGCTACTTGCCTTCTCGCTCGCCCAGCTTCAACAGGTTTCTGCAAGATCACAAGAGAAGAACACTACACAAGACATAGATTCATATTCATAACTAGTTCAGGATTAGAAGTAAACTAAACATACTAATGCAATCATACATCAAAGATACATCAGTATATAGGAGAAACCAAGATAGCTTTATTGATGAATAACAAGGTTCAGGAAGAGATACAACCAAGAAGGCTCCAATCCAGCATCTCCTTCCCAGCAAAATGGAATTCCTATATTCACCTCCCTTCAAAGCATTAAGCACCCAATGATTCCAATCTCAAACCAACAACAATTCTTTGCAATAACAAAATTCCAGCCTCTAGATCTCATGGAGGAGAGATCCATATATAGATGTTTGGAGAGAGGATGAGTCAGCTTGAGATCTGACTAGTGTCCTCTCCCTCTGTCAGTTCTTGATTCCACTTGGAGGTTCTTGTTTCCACTTGGAGATTTTGGAACCTCTTACTCATCATAGTCGAATTCTCTGAGGCAAGTGTCATTTTGGAAGCTTCCTGGGTTTTGACACCTTGTGGAATGAACTTGCCACATGTCCAATCTCGCTCAGCGCAGGTAGCCAGTGTTGGCTTTGACATTCAGCGCAGGTAGCCAGTGTTGGCTTTGACATTCAGCGCAGACAGCTAGTGGAGCCACTGAATTGACCCTGAATTGACTTGTTTTTGAGCAGTTTCTGGTGGAGAACTTCTGTGAATTGCTGTGGTTTGTTAGCCTTGTTCCTCTAGGGGTAGGAACAACATGTTTAGGGACTTTGGATCCCTTAGATTATGGACATTTCATGCTCAATGCTGTAAGGCACAAAAATGTCTATAACAGTTGCCCCCTAAAGTATGAGGCCGTTTATCGGGTGAAATGCTTTATCCAGGAGGGTCTGAAGTTCATCCAATGCTGGGAGGAGACCTGTAATAAGATACAATACAATACATTATTTTTCATACTGCTTTCATGATCTAGCTGAGGTGGGCATTCCCATGCTCAGCTTTATAAATTCATTTTTCTGTACATAGAATAGACAACCGTCTGATGGTAGACTGATAATTTTGATGAAATTATCATCCTTTGGGTAGGATGATCATCTGCTGCAATGATGTACATGTTAAATGTCTTTATCTTTCCTGAATATATATCGCAACCTGGATGGATGAAACTAGATCCGAGGTCTTCAAACTCGTTCGATCTTCACTCTAAGTACAAGTCGATCCACGTGAGAAATGTTATGAAGTCGAACATGGAAAGACATCGCTTGATTACCAGCCAATGAGGTAAACCGTTAACAAGCGCGAGAGGAATCACCGATAATGATAATGACCCTCAAGGTACTGCAGTACAATTCACGTGGTGTGAATAAAGGACTTGGCGTCGAACACCACGCAAAATCTTTCGGTCGAAGGTCATTGATGTATACCTGTCGCCGGAAGTGAGAAACTTGCCATTGAGGCATGCAAGCTTCAAAGTACTGAAGGGGTTGTTCCTAGATCAACTTCTTGGATAATGAGCTGATGTCGACAAGAAGCGATCCATCAAAGGAGGGCCTTAATGTATCCCACATCAGTGACACGGAACGGAGCTAATGATTTTGATGGAGGTGAAAACGATCTGTGACATATGATTCAGGGTGGCGGTCATGAAAGGATGAAGGATAATGTATGGCAGTGGATGGGACACGGTTGACTTCTCTGAATGACTTCTCTTGAACATATGGCGACACTGATGCGATGGATCGGTAGCATTACCCCAAATATGGATGGTATGGCGATACCATGGTGATGTGACCGGTGAATGAAACAACCCAAGCCAATTGTGGTACGGAGGAAAAGTGTCATGTTCAAGAGCGACTTGCTACCATCAAAGTTTTCTTGAGTTTCTCCCAATTTTTCCCCAGTCATTGCTGACCAGTACCTCTTTATTTTTGTCAAGCTTGAGGAGGATAACATATGCTTGTTCTATAACCTGCCCTTCGGGCAAGCCCATCGCTATGTTTTAACGAGCCTAGTGATAGTGAAACTCGTTCTCGTCTAAAGACAAGTTTGTCGCTATTTAATGATTTTAACGAGTCTAATGACAAGGATAACTCGGTCCTTTTCATTTTTAGAGAGTCTGAAAAGGTACATAAAGTTAACTCCGAAAGTCCTTTTTTGTCATCTAATCCCTTTAGTTTGAAAAAGTATAAAACAATACAGAAGGGATGAGTTTTCGATAGTTTTAATGAGCCGAACAAAACAAGCGCTCGATCTTTTTGTGCAATAATCCCTCAGGTCAAAAAAAGATTAAAATCTAGAGGAGGGATAGCACTTCCTATCCCTTTAACGAGCTGGAAGGCCAAGGACTCGACAATCTTTTCATATTTTACGAGTCAGATGAAAAGAGCTTAAAGAAGACTCGTCTTTTGAGGAACGAGTGATAAACAGGGTTAGCAGCTGATTCCAGGTACAGGTTGGAATTTTCCAATCACAGAAGTGTCACAAGGATGGCTAGGTGAAATCACTCTTCGCAGCTGTTCCTCAAAATGGGTAAACAATCATATGGAGGTGAACGATCGGCTAAATGAAAAGTGGAGGTGACGGTGCAAACACGACCAAGGCTTTAATGGCTGATAAGGTTACATTCACAGTGGTTATTTACCGGGTGGTGGTTCATTTTTTATTTTAAAATGAGCTTAAACGCTGGTGGAAACACTTGCTCATTGCTTATGTTTATTTTTTAACGAGCATGAATTCCGCGTTAAAACTGCTCGGATCTTGCGTTTATTTTTTAACGAGCATGAACTGTGTGCTAAAACTGCTCGATTAACCCAGTCATATGATAAGAATGTCTCATTGAAGATGCTATTTTTTAGGGAGCTTAGATCTTACGTAAGCTTTGCTCCGGATCCTTTCGTTATGCAAGTTCAGAAACGACTAATCCTACGAGTTTAAAGGGTTAGACCTACAGGTTTAAAGGGAGGACCTAAAAATTTAAAAATTAAATAGCCGCCCCTTGCTTGCACTCAAAAAGGTTTGCATGCCCCAAGGCATAAAGTACGATTTCAAGGTTACCCCTACTTTAGTCCGTTAAAACATTTTTTTTACCGAGAGAGGCCTACCTCTTTCAGGTTACCCAAAGATTGTCTCGTTCGCGGCTACGAATAAAACACTTCTTCGGCGATGTCTACCGAGATAAACAAAGGTGAGCGACGAAGCCCGCCAACTCACATAACTTTGACAAAAGAATCTTATTCTAGAACAACCCCTCTTCCCCTCACGAACGGGGTACGGACTAGTCATATTCTCCCGCGGAAACCTACCCTATACCCAAAGTTTTCCTGCCGAAGCAGACCAGGACGCATGCCCCCTGGGTTCTAGTCATATCCTCCCGGATTACTCGCGCTCATCAGGAGGACGGACCGTGGGTTGAGACACTTCTTGGGTGAAGAGACCATTTAGGGATGGTACATGACTATTTGCGATGCGTGATGCGGGAAATGAAAGTTGGTCCACGAGCTTGACCACTCTTCCTTCATGTGGAAAACACATTACTCTAAAGAGTGAGGAGACGATGGCTCCCATGCAATATATATAGTCCCGTCCAAGGAGTAGGTTATAATCCAAGGGTCCTTGAATGACCATCACGTTCATTTGAACGGTCTTCCCTTTCAATGTTATGGGCACATTGGGGAGGATCCCTAAAGGTCGACTGGTTCCTTTATCAAAGCCTGATAGATTTCTCATCTCAGGAAAAAGCGTTGGTGAACCAAGCGCTTTCCAAGCAATAGAGGAAAGGATACTCACAGATGCCCCCTCATCAATGATAGTGCCAGCCATTACCATTATGTATATTTGGATGATAATTCCGAATGGTATGCTAGCTGGCAAGCGGGGACTGCCTAGTTGGTTCCAGTCGAAGGACACAACTAGGTTGCTTGGTGGTGGGACCGAATAGATGGCCGGATAGCGCTCTGACGAACTTCCTTCCTGCGATAAAGGAATGGGGGCATTGCCCCCTTGTTCATCGGAGTCAGTGTTGATGAAGAGAATTTGGACGGTGTCGTCTTTATCCTCCTCTGTGATGGTATCATTCGAAGATAGAGCCTCTGAAGGCAAAACTGGGTCAACTGCCATCTCAACCTTTTGACTTTCGTCAGGTATGGATTCAGACGGTTCATCTTCAATGATGGGTGCTTCGGCTGACCACTTGAGCGGGCCAGCCGAGTTCTCAACTAGCGAAGGACTTGGCAGGAGTTTTTGATATCCAGGAGGAAGTTGCGCTCGTAAGATCGGGCGATCTTCCAAAACTCTTTTTGCCTCGTCTAAGAAGGGACAACGGTGGATGGCATGGTCGCCTTCACACAGTTTGCAGGGAAATCTAGCTTTCCCTCTCTGTCCTGTGACTTCACTTCCACTAGTTGACAGTGTGCTATCAACATGGCTATCATAGGTTGACGCCACCGAATTGTGCAAATGGGGAGACCAGTCCCTTAGTATCCGAGGGATGCAGGGACAATCTCTGTGGAAGTGGTCTCCCTTGCATATGATACATGGCGATTTAGGCCTTGCCAGTGCTGTGTGTGGATTTTTGTTAGACGACACATGTTTGCCCCCAGTCGATTTTGGCTCCTTCTTCTTCTTCTCTTTCTTCTTCTTTTCCTTCTTCTCCTTAGGAACTTGGTTTTTTATTCTACCAATTCCGTCAAGCGAAGAGGAAGGAGGAGAGGAAGAATTAGATGAAGTCAAAGGCTGGTAGGCAACTCTGGTCTGGTCTAACTGTTGACTCGACTGTTCAGGAATAGTGGTGTTCTGAATGACATTGGTTGAAAAGAGCCAGACCGGCAGGCCAATTTTCAGTCCTGGAAGTGACAATGTGGTCATATGGGGTGCACCAACATCTCCCCAAGAGGAGAAGGGACTAGGATTTCCACCAAGGGGAATTCCTTGGTTGGTGGGCTCCATTTTTTCAACCTAAAGATCAACGCGGGAATAAAGAGTGATTGTTCCGTTTAAAATAAATTGTTAACGACGCTTTAGACACAACTTGCTTTTTCACTTTTAAAGAGTCGAGAAAAAGCTAAAGATGACTCTAGTCTCCTTCGATGTTTTAACGAGCCCGAAATGACAAATGCTCGGATGGACTTTTTCTGTTATAGAGTCTGAAAAAGGCCAAAAGGAACTGCTCTGGAGTTCTAGGCAGAGGGTGTGCCAAACTTTTCGCAAAACCGCAGAATACTTTTTAAGGTACGGGCGGTCAATCTTCCTGAATGCTGTGTTCAGTGCATTGCGATCAGTAGGGCGGCCGACACAGCTTCCTAAGGATAAAGGTTATATTCCTATAGGGGTCTCCCAATATATACGCGACGGTACGTGGGAGCACAATCCGTACTGGCGCTATCGTCCCTCAGGACGAATCACCCACCTTCAACGAGATCGACAGTCACCAGGCTTTACGACGCCGGAACACGTCTCTAGCCTAGACCTCTATGTTGTGCATTATGTTGCAAAGCGTTGTTAAGTTCATTCAGTTTATTTTAAGTTGATCTTTTTAGAAGTTTGCCTTTCTGGATCACCACGAGATGTATGATACAATTCCTAAATGCAGTCTAAAGATGATAAGCAAGCTTTATATCTTTTCAACTTTGAAAATCCTAGCTACTAAGGGAAAAGAAAGACACCATCTTTTCTCAAAGAGCAATCAGCACACTCTAATGCACTTTTCCTAAATCAAACATGCAAACTATCAAGATGCAAATGTACAATGCAGGTGTTTGTTTTCCGCTTTCTTAGTATTGATGCCTACAAAGAAAGCTTTTTGTACAACTTTGAATTTGCTTTTAAATGACAAGTACAAACAAGTTTACTTTTTTGAAATCAGAAAGGGTAGAAGAGAATACAACACTTTACGACTTTCGAAATGAACACTTGTTTCGACACTTAAAAGAGACAAACTCAAACCAATAAGCAAAAGCAAACGTATAATCAACTGTAAACAACCAATGAACTCTCTCCTAAGATCACAATCAACAGACCTGAATCAAGGGCTACAGGATGATTATTTCACTCATGCAAAGGAAAACTGTAAATGACGCCACAAACACATAAAAACACTCACAGTCTTTTTGTACAAAAGGAGGTGGAATTTAAGCAGAGAAAAGGAGTTATCAGACTGGTACCTATGCTGGTTACAGGCTGCAAAAATCAGAGATCAAAATAGGGCAACACAGAGCAGAGAACCCCAGCTGCACAAGGCCAAACTGGATCAGTGCAACCTCAACACAGGGGTTTTGACATTCAGCGCAGGTAGCCTTCACGGGACCTGCATTGAAATGCAGAATCCCTTCACAGGGGTCGCGCTGAAGGAGAAACGAGAGTTTCTCACTGGGTTCTGGGTCACAGTTTGCTGATTAATCAACGGTTTCAGGCCAAATAAAAGCAACAAGCAAGGTACAATCAAAGGGATGCTTTGAGGGGGTACTAAGATCTATCACAAAGGATCATCAAATCATTTGTGAGTCCATTGTTCAGATCATAGACAAATCCAGTGATTGGATCAAAGCACCAACTGTCTACTTTGCATCTGAGAATAGCAGAAGCAGTTCAATTGTTGCTGTTGAGTCTATGAAACAAACAATGATAGAGACACAAATAAAATGACTAAACAGATCTCCCCAGTTGAGTCGCCAATTTTTTGTGGGGAAAAATGCCTATGCAGGACGATCCTATCCACCTAAGGTGTGACAGTGCCTTAGCAACAAACAGAGACAACTATTCTAATATTCTTCCTTTATGAATTAAGAATGAAGAGAGATGGATGGACTAACCGGTGTCTTCCGTTTGTCCCTCGATCCAGTTTCTCTTCTCTTGGAGAGTTCCCAGCTACTTGCGTTCTCGCTCGCCCAGCTTCAACAGGTTTCTGCAAGATCACAAGAGAAGAACACTACACAAGACATAGATTCATATTCATAACTAGTTCAGGATTAGAAGTAAACTAAACATATTAATGCAATCATACATCAAAGATACATCAGTATATAGGAGAAACCAAGATAGCTTTATTGATGAATAACAAGGTTCAGGAAGAGATACAACCAAGAAGGCTCCAATCCAGCATCTCCTTCCCAGCAAAATGGAATTCCTATCTTCACCTCCCTTCAAAGCATTAAGCACCCAATGATTCCAATCTCAAACCAACAACAATTCTTTGCAATAACAAAATTCCAGCCTCTAGATCTCATGGAGGAGAGATCCATATATAGATGTTTGGAGAGAGGATGAGTCAGCTTGAGATCTGACTAGTGTCCTCTCCCTCTGTCAGTTCTTGATTCCACTTGGAGGTTCTTGTTTCCACTTGGAGATTTTGGAACCTCTTACTCATCATAGTCGAATTCTCTGAGGCAAGTGTCATTTTGGAAGCTTCCTGGGTTTTGACACCTTGTGGAATGAACTTGCCACATGTCCAATCTCGCTCAGCGCAGGTAGCCAGTGTTGGCTTTGACATTCAGCGCAGGTAGCCAGTGTTGGCTTTGACATTCAGCGCAGACAGCTAGTGGAGCCACTGAATTGACCCTGAATTGACTTGTTTTTGAGCAGTTTCTGGTGGAGAACTTCTGTGAATTGATGTGGTTTGTTAGCCTTGTTCCTCTAGGGGTAGGAACAACATGTTTAGGGACTTTGGATCCCTTAGATTATGGACATTTCATGCTCAATGCTGTAAGGCACAAAAATGTCTATAATACTCTTCAAGCTAGCTTGATAGATCTTTCAAAACTGAAACAAACCATCATACTGATGCAAAAATTCTTTTCAGCCTAAATCTTAAAATAATTTACAAAATTTACACAACAAATTAGTTTCACAACTCAAAATACCATGAAATTTGCATACACATTCTTCTATTAGTAGTAAACTTCAAAATAAAGGTGTCATGACTGCATAAACGATGAGAGAAACATACATCCCAAGCGTTACTTCAAACTTCTTCCCCAAAATTGCTTCAATACCTCCCAACAATTCACAAAAACATTTGGTGAAGTTTCCCCCACAACTAATATTTCCCCCTTCTTACTTTTCAAAATGAGGCCTATGTTTAGGCACTCTAAGTGCTTGGCCCTACAAAAGATTACTAGTGGTATATGGAAAACTACTCAAGTTTGTTACAAAATTTCAAGTTGTATTGTAACTAACTTCTTCTGGAAGTTTCCTTGAACATATGCTGACTGTAGGGTGGGCCCATCTAGATTTTTCTTTGATTTTTGATGTTCTCTCTCCTCGTTGGGTGTCACATTTCTTCTGACTCTTGGTTGTTGACTTGGTCGAGTATCTACACTAACTTGCTTGGCCTAGTATGAATGAAAGCACCGCTTTTCTTGCTTGCTCACATAGAATTTTCCTTTGGTATTGTTATGGCCTATGTGTATACAACTAGTATACATATCTCCCACATACTATCCCACTCTTCCTTAGTTGGTATCTTTCCCATCCAGGCTTCTGTTATCTCTATTTCCATATCTAGAATGGATTCATAGCTAATTTTTCCTTGGTCCTTCAAGAATCGCTTTCGCTTAGACGTGAATTCAGAATGCTTGTTATAAAGGTCTGCAAGGATCTACTCCTATGGAATGTGCTCCCTATATTCAGTGTTTCTTGGAATTTCCTTCGTAAGATGTAGATTATTTAGGATAACTCCTTGGGGAAGAGGTTTCCTTGTTCATTGAAAAATTGTGACATGCCCTTCTTATGTAATCCTTCGCACCTCTCTTTAATGTTCTCCACCTCTTCAATGATGAATTTTGCCTTTTCCTCTAACTATACTATCATCTTGTGCTTCCTCTCTAGATGAGATGCTTTGGTAGTCAAGTGAGAGTGATCAAAATTTTCCTTTGTGACCTCTTCTTTAGTCATTTGATTCAAGAAACTGGCTATTACATTGAATTTGTACTAGGTTTCTAGAACATGTTGTTTGAGCACCTCTATCTCTTTATGAGTTTTCTTGGTCATCTTTATCATTTCCTACACCAATTCCAAATGATCCCATTTATTACTAATTAGTTCAATAACTTTATCCCAAATCATTTCTTTAGCTCTTTTGGTGGAGGGTTTATTGGCATTATCCTTCTCTTGCGAGTATGAATGGATTTCCAATCTTCTGATACACTCTATCACTCAATGGATTTTTGTTTCTATTTTCTTCATATTCTACCTTAGCTCTAGAGAAAATGACCAGGGTCCTTCAAATTCTTCACCTATAATAGAGGTATAATCCACATTAGGAGAAAAATAGTCCATGACATGAATAAGCCTAGAAATTATGAGGGCAAGAGCAGAGTGCGACATGTCATGATGTCACAAGGAAAAGTGCCACTTTGAAGTTTCGATGAATTTCCCAAGGTGACACTTCCACTGACTAGAGTAGATTTGAATACATGTTCTTGGAAAATGAAATTCTTAAAGGTGCGGAGGCACTTATAGCTTGATTCTATGATCAGAAATTCAATCTTGTGTACACTTTAAAATTTCATTGTGGTAAGGGCACTTGAAAGGAATTTAATATTTCTTTCTTCTATTAGAAGAAATATTTCAACATAATCGACCCGAAATAATATAATAGGGTACGTGGAGGAAAAAATTTCTAGCACTCTTGGACCTTAACCTAGATTTGCAGAGTTGACACTTAGATCATGCTAGAGTTAAATTTTTTAGAGGCTCATGACAAATGAGTCACCCTTTACCTTTGTTGTGCCTTTATAGTTTGTAATTCATGCATGATAACCATCTTAGGCTAGCCTGGGTGATGACATCATATTACACTGGTAGGATGTGAGGTACAGTCAATGTAGGACATGTGGACCAATTATCATGCACTAGAGGGCACATTGTGTGCTCTCACATATCCTCCAGACACTATGGTGCATGCATATAAAGGTTCTGTGGCAGTGTAGAAGTGACAGTGATCTGAATTTAACCGAAACAAAACAAATTACAAATATGACCATAAATATAGAGATGCAATAGAATTAAAACTTCATTTCATTAATATCATATACTGAAATATGGAACTTACAAATAGAATTGAAATAAGACTAGTTCAAGTAATGGTAGCTTATCTCTAAGAAGAGATGTGGTGCCTACATGCCTTTGAACTATGTTACAGTTAGGTTTGAAGGCATATTTATCATTGAGAAACAATGGAAAACCACAAACATCCAAAAACCTAACCGTGGGAGATGAAACGCCAAATTATGGGCCCCGTTAGGGTAAATTGGTACATCAACTTCCCAGGGTCGTAACTCTGGTATAGGATATTCGTTTGACACACATAATACCTCGTTAGAAAGATCTATCCAATGACTAAAACTACTAATGTAAAATATCCAAATATATTTAAATATTCTTTGTCAATGATTTTCCAAAAAAACATCATTTAGGGCCTCAAAGCGGCTCCAGAAGTTGATGACCTGAAAAACTACCAAAAATAGTAAATTGTGCTACAATTAAAAAAAACTGAAAGAAACAATGGTGGGGGTCTAAGTGGGATAGGTGGGTGGCCACTAATATCCACCTAGATTAGCTAGAGGGTCGATACGTGTTTGGATCTATGCCCCCTAGCTTGGATATCCATCATGGAGCTTTTTGATGGAAAACTCATAATGATTTCGATGGGAAATGAATTTCACCATTCTATCTTGTGGGGTGGCTATTCAACTAATATCTTTATGTCATCAGGGTGGTAAACCAAGTAGTGAGGTCAGGACATGTGGAGGGTGGTGAATGGATGGAGTGAGAGGATGTTGAGGCCACCATGACAGATTATGTGGAGCATGAGGTGGATGAAGTGGAGTGGGACAAGGGCTTCCATGTGGACTCTATGCAGTAATGGTTGGTAGGAAACAATAGTGTGGCATAATGATAAGCTAGATGACATGAGAGATGACCCATGGAAGCATTTCATGCAGGTGGAAAATATAAATCTTAGACCATGAGGTCTTGCAGGAGCCCCATGCTACTGACATGTGGCCTTCTCTACATAGCCTCTAGGAACTATGGTACATGCATCTTGTGGGTGTGAAGGAATCTTGCGCACTGGATGGGACATAGTCAATTTTGCCAAATTTGGAAAGTGTGAAATTTTTACGAAGGTGATTTCCTTCCATTATGTCTACCTATGGTGGCCCGACATGCTTGCGCCGAGGTGTGCCAACCAACAATCGACACTCATTATCTCTGTGACACGCACTCAATGGGGTTGTGCCCATGCTAGGCTAGCATGCATTGCTAGTATGGAATGTTCCTTTCCGCTCATACATGAATGGAACATTTATCTTAGGCTTGATGAGATGTCATATTTCTAGCACCAACAATCATGGATTTTTTTCCACCTATTAGGGCGCCAACCATCTTGTCATAATTTTTCCTTTGAAGTCCTTGAATCTTGAGTCATATAAAAGGGCCTAATATCCTTCCTGGAATTTCTTCTCCCTGATGTGCTTGTCTTGCCAAATATTTCTCTACAATTGCAGCACTTTAGTGTGCATAAGATCCTACAAACTAAGTTTGTTAAGGGAATTAAGCTACTAAAACCTCTCTTCCAGAGCTATTGTGATGTCTAGATTAAGTTGTGTTGCCATTCTCAAGGTGTTATATTCAAATTCAATGGAAATCAATGCTTTCTTACAATACACCAACTTAAATTGGGTGAATCCAATGGTGTTCCTATGAGTGGTGTTGTAGGCCCAAGTGGCCTCTGCAAGTTCGGATGCCCAATTCTTCTTTCTACTACCAACAACCTTGGTTAAGATGACTTCTAATGATTTTTTGGTCACTTCCACTTGCCAAATTTATTGAGGGTGATATGGGGTGGAATTTCTATGCCTGATACAATGTTACTTCATCATCATCCCATCTATCAAGTTAGAAGTTAATTAAGTTCCTTTGTCAGTGGATAATTACCATAGGAAACCAAATTTGTAGAAGATGTTCTCACTTAGTAATTATACCACCCATTGTTTTCTTATTGCTTTCACTGCATTCCCTTATGTCCATATGGAAGATCAATAGGTCAAATGAAATCCATGGCCTAGTTCTCAAATGGCTCAAGAACCACTTGGGGTTGTAGTGGCATTTCATCCTTTTGTGTGGGCTTACCCATCCTTTGGCACTCATGACATCAGGCAGTGTACCTCCTAGAATCTTGATGTAGGGTAGACGAATAGTATCCTTCTTGAGGAATCTTGAAGGTTGTCCTATTTGAAATAAAATGGTCCCCATATGGTCCATCATGGCATGTTGAGAGGATACCAAAGAATTGATCCTCCCTTACACATCTCCTCAAAATATGATATGGTTCCAATTTGAAAATGTTCCCCCCAATCCAAGCATAAGGGGTACTCTTCCTAACATTGGAGGATAGATTGCGAGTAAATTTTCCAACAACCAAGAAGTTTACTATGTCAACAAACCATGGTGACAACAATGATATGGAAAGATGTGGTCATATTGGAGTTGAACATCTATAATCTCTTCATTCTCTGTTGGCAAGGTTAGTATAGATAAGAAACATGCAACCACATTTTCCTTCCCTAGCTTGTTAACAATTGTTATATCAAATTGATGTAATATAAATAACAATTTAAAAAACCTAGCATTGACATCAGGTTTGTTCTATCCAAATTCAGGCTTATGTTATCCATATATTGAATAATAAGAAAAAATTGGTAAAAATCACATCATAAGAGTTTTTTCAAACCATTTCAAACCATTTAGATGGTTCTAAATGCATTGAGGAAACTCTTACGATGTGATTTTTACAGAAAGTTTTCTTATTAATCAAGTTTTTTCATCAAATACTTAATGGTTGCATGATCAATGTGCAAAAAAACTTGGTACCCTATAATGTAATGTCTAAAATTATTCAAGGAATGTAAAACATACAAGATCTCTTTTTCACTAACTATATAGTTGATTTTAGCCTTAGACAAATTCTTACTAATCAAAAAGATAGCATAAGGAAACTTATCTTCCAACTATCCCAAGGTTGCCCCTACAAATTTGTCGGATGCATCTATAAGAATATGAAAATGTCAGGCCCAATTTGGGCCCCTAAGAACTGGTGTAGTTGTCAACTTCTCCTTAAGCTCATGAAATGTTTTTTGACATTGATCTGTCCAAAAAAAATCTGAATCTTTTGTTAGAAAACCAGATAAAGGTGTGGTTATTTGACTAAAATCCTTGATAAATCTCCTATAATATCTATCTAGTCCTAAGAATCTCCTATCATCCATTTTTTTATGGGGAATAGGAACTCTTTAGATCATGGAAATCTTGTTAAGGTCAAATTGAATCTCTTCCTTGGAGAGGAACTGGCCTAGAACAATCCCTCATTGATAAAAAATTCACATTTTTTGGGACTTGAAGATAGATTCATTTCAATGAAACTTTTCAAAACATTACACAAGTTAGAGAGGGATTCCTGGAATGCATCTCCATAAGGAGTTAATTCATCCATATAAATCTCAACCAAGTCATGAAAATGATCAACAAAAATACTCAATACTTCCCTTTGGAAGGTAGCAGGGGCATTACACAAGAAAAAAGGAAAGACCCTATAGGAAAACGTCCCCCATGGACATATGAAGGTGGTATTGTCCTGATCTTCAAGATTATTTTGGATCTGATTGTACTCACTAAAACCATCCAGAAATGAAAATAACTCTTTCCATGGAAGACCATCCAAAACATAATCAATAAAGAGTAAGGGAAAATGATATTTCTTGCTAGCCTTATTAAGTTCCTTGTAATGAGAAACACCTCTCCATTTACCATTATTTTTGGGAACAGTAACAAGAGGTGATAGCCATTCACCATATGAAATAGGGTAAATGATTCCCAAATCTAACAATTTCTGGATTTCCTCTTTAATTATGTCCTTAAGTGCAGGGTTCATCCTTATATGGGGTTAGCAAATAGTTTTTGGACTTCCTTGATGTATATGTGATGTGTACTATAACGTTCCCAAGTTAAATTCCATGTAAATACATAATGTATGGAAATTATAAAATAAAAAATAAAACCATGGTCATGGGGCAAGTGTTCCAAGCTAAATGAGGGGAAAAATTTACATTGGGTTCCACTAGTGGTTAGTTATTTATTGACTATGGAAATTTCCATTGGAAATAGGAAAAAGGAAATAAATAGAAATTAATTATTATTGGCCAACAAGGACATTAGACAAAATGAAAAAGGAATAAATGAAAATGAAAAGAATTACACTTCAACAGGTGGGGAAGAGGAAGAGACAAGAAAGGAAAAAATAGTAAAAGAATATGCATGCAAAGGAAAATGAAGAAAAAGGAAAAAAAAAATAAAAAAAATGGGAGAGAACATTCTAACATTCCCTTGGGGAAATAGAGGAAAAAGGAGGGAGATAACACCACAATAGGAACATAACTTGGGATAAGAAGGAAGAAAATCAACACTTAAGTAAGATACAAGAAAGGAATATAAGTGGAAGAAGAAGAATTCTTGTGGCAGCCAAGAGAAGATTTGAACAACAACAAGCAAGGGTAGAAAATAGCTGAGGATTTGCAAGTAACATTGTGCATGTTTGATTATCTTGCTAGGATTTGAACGCATGATTCATGCATTGGTTTATTTGTCATTTTTATTGTCTCTGGCATGGGATTTGCCTAGATTGACAGTGATGTACAACCTTTCCTTATGCCATGCCTTGGATAGCCATGATGTAGTGGGTTCCCTGTTTGGTTGAGATTTGGATTGCTAAGATTGAGGTAGTCTCAAGAAAATACCAATGGTTTATAATGGATATGGTTTTCTCCAAGTAATCTCTTAACATGTGGGTGGGGATAGGAAGATTCCTCTGGGTATGGTGAAGAAAGTCTAAATCATCTGAGCTTGTATTAGTTTTGGTGATTTATGGACCAAGTGTTGGGTGAAATCACTATGGCTTGAGGGTGGAGGTGGTTTCCCCTAGAATTCCTATTTTGTTGTCTTGGTTTATCCCATGTAATCCCAAATTTAGGCTTGGAATATGGCATGGCAGTGATTGGGTTGGAATAGAGAATTGGTTCAACCCAAATCTATGGTCAAGGGGTACATGGAAGACCCTGACCTAGTTGGCATTATGCATATGTTAATATGTGCTATTATTTAATGAGATAAATGAGCGAAAGTTTTGGTAAATATGTTGGTTATCTGATTGGTTTGTCTTGGATTCATTCTAGTTAAATGCTTATTACATGCATGGTATATTTCTTGTTATATGATATGATTTTGTTATTGATTTGTTTCGTGTTTTAATAGGCTCTTGGAAAATTTTTATGGACACATGATCTAATATGTGTTTATTGCAACTAGTAATAGAAGGAAGCAAGCCTTCTCAATGAACATCTGATAAAATACATGCAACATTGAACAACTATGCATTCATGCCTCACAGGTACCTGTTGTGCTATACAACAACCCCCCATTTCTATAAAAAATTTATACAAAATCATAATATGAAATGGGTCCCTTTTTAAATAAACTTAGCTAGATTTGTAAGTTAATAAATAAAATGTTATTAACCTCATTAGAAGAAAAATCCTTATTAAAAGGCCTGATGTAAATAAATCATTTTATAATGCCCTTTGATAAAAAAAAAAGTGTTCCTTTTAAATATTGTAAATAATTCCATATTTGCGATAAAGAAATCAGAGATCGCATATCACAATAACAAAGGGAACACACTTAAAAGAAAAACTTCATCCAATCCTCCGATTTGAAAAGGGAATCACAATCGGCAATCGGAGAAATCAAATGCCAAAGGTACACACACAAGGGATCATCATATCTTCCGATCCGATATCACGATTGGTAATCAAAGACATTCATTCATAAGGGGACATAAGTAAAGACCTCGTCAAATTTCCCGATGCAATAAAGTAAATTGCAACTGGCAATCGGCAGAGTCATATGACAAAAGGATAAAAGCTTAAGCCAAATCCAAACTACGATCAATTAATTGAGAGCGCATATCATAAGGTAATTATACGCTGAAAAATAGTTTGCATGCATAATACCCCTCCATTATATTATAGTATTACCTTTTGCTAATTGGAGATATTCATTGCAAGTGCTAAAGCCCTTCCCTTGGACACTCTCGATTGCGATTTGTGATTTATTGCCGATCGTCGTTTGATGAAATCTAAAGAATGCTTGAAATAATCGTTTGGTATACGATTGACAAAATAGGTATTTATGGTATTTACTCACCATGACTGGCAGTTCAAACGGCTATTAAATTTTACAGTTAAGGGTAGATCCATTAAAATATTTTATCCGTGGTAATCCTTAACTGTATTTCATTTATCATATGTCAATCATCATAATTATATTCATT
Organism: Pinus tabuliformis; assembly: GCA_031772625.1. NCBI lineage: Eukaryota > Viridiplantae > Streptophyta > Pinopsida > Pinales > Pinaceae > Pinus > Pinus tabuliformis. The sequence goes on from CM062819.1 coordinate 705,025,663, forward strand.
TTTATATTGGCTTTCAGTGACACTATCTCTGTATTACGGTTTGCAATTGTCTATGTAGAGTCTCTCTGAACCCATTAATCCAGAGAAAATGGGGAAGAAATCAAAGAAGTCCACAACAACTCCTATAGCCAAAGAACCAGAACACAACAAGAAGGGATTAATCTTAGATACGACATGTCTTGGTCTAGGAAATACCAGCTGAGAAAGCATTTATAATCTAATAGAAGCAAAGGAGCTTGAAGAATTAGAAGTGGAAGCAATAACTGGTTCAACCAACAAGTCAAAGGGAACACTCAAAGAGTTGGCCTGTTCATTCCTTCACAGAATAGAAGCGTGGGCCAAAATCTTGTGGTATACTGAGGTGGTAAGATGGGTGGTTGAGAAAATCCCAACTTTAGATAGAACATTTTCTACAGTTGATGGAAGGATATTCGGCTCATTCAAGCCTGAAGATATCAAGCAAATGTACCATTTACCTCCACCTGAGAAGCGATACAACAAGGCATTTCTAGAAAGATTTGCATAGGAAAATGACTTGGAATCAACGCTAATCAAGCAATGGAGGCATTTTCCAAAGAAACATGAGCACGAATCCTCAGGTAAGTACTTTGTTGACTCATTAGCATCCCTTTATTGCTATGCTAGAGATATGATGCGTAGATTGTGGGGAAAACATGATCATGCCAAATTCACTATAGATATGGTCTCTATGATGGACGCTACAATGAATGGTTATGTTATAGATTGGGAAAAAATTTTGTTTGATAGACTAGCCATTGAGATTTTAGAGTACAGAAGCAATGCATATAATACTTCCTGGACCATTCCCCCTTTCTACTACAGTGTGTATATTATGGATACTATTTGTTTTAATTCTGAATACCCGATACTCGGATGGAAGTGGACTGCCCAAGATCCGAACCTGATTCATATTTATCACAACCAGTTGTGGAAGGCACACTATAAAAATCACCCGTACATAATTTGTAATGGTTTTGTTTTACTTGTATATTATTCTATTTTCAATAAGCCTGCTCCCAAGATATCCTAGGAAGCATAAATTGATTTGACGGCAATAAGTAGTTGGTTCAAGGAGGAGAAATTTACCTCTGTAAGGCTTTTTGGTAGCCTCACTAAACCCCATGTCCTCCCTTTGTATGTGCCTGATAAATTGTTCGCATGGTAATTGGCATATCAGATAACTGTTGAAGGAGCTTCAAGAACCCTTAGGGATTCAAAGAAACAGATGTGGCCTATATTTCCCCTACGATGTGGCATTTTCACCCTACATGACTACAAGCATGCAGAGAAAGAGGCAAAAATATTCAAATGTTGAATCCCGCCACCATTCCTAATAGGCAATATGATCGAAATAAGGTTGCCCATAATGTCACCTCTGAAGCTAAACTTTCCAAATTTGATCATGAAGCGGATGACTTTGATGATTTATTTTCTTCAGCCAATACATTCTTTCAAGTTAAAGGATTGGCTAGAATTAAGTATCAAGAAGAGGGGCTAGAAACGTTCAATAGGCTCAGAGCCTAGAGGTTGCAAACTCTTCCTTTGGACCTATTAGCAACAACCCCTACAGATCAGCCCCAGAGCTAAATCGAACATGAAGTAGCTGACAAGACTCTTGTAGCTGAAAAGATTCCTGAAAACGAAAAATTGCCAGAACAGGTGTAGGGACAGGGAAAAAGCATTGAACTCATTGATTCAAACATTTATGTTGATCCCAAACTACTCAAAGAACGGAAAAAATTTGACTCTATCATCAGTAATACTGAGAACCTACAAGGATTTAGCACACCAGAGGTGACAATTGGTCAGAAGACAACAAATAATACAGTTCCGACTGAAGGAACTAGCGGCCCACCCATGACTCAAAAGGATGTAGAGATAATCCCTGAGAATCCATCCAATGAAATTGTTCTACATATATAAGAAATACTACCCTTGGATGTCTTCTACAGCCCTAAGCATAGGGCTGTAATCAAGAGACAAAGGAAAAAGAGAAAACATGATCAATCTTCTCTTTTTCCTTCACAAATGGAGATAACAAATGTGGTATGGAGATAGGAAGTTGTTGACACCTAGTCTTCATGATTGGGTGAATATAATGTAAATAGATAAATAAGTAATATGAGAAGTCATAGGGAGATGAAGTGAACAGTCTCTCCCTCATGTATATAATGAAGACCTACCTGAAGGAATAAACACGAATCAAATTTTCTTGAGGAGCTACTGCCTGGTTTGACATGGTATCAGAGCCAGCACCTTTTTTATTTTCCCCATACTTTGTAACTCCCTCCTGCATATTCTGCTTATATTCTGCCCATGTTCTGCAGGCTGACATCTCTGTCATATCCCTGTGAAATCTCATTCATTTTTTAATGTATTCGTTGAAGTGCATTAAGGAGTCTATTTCGTTGTGTGTGAATTCCATTTTGTTGTGTGTTATAAGCATGTATTTACTGTGAGTTTCAACCCACGACCTGCGCTCTACAACTACTCCATCTTACTTATGTGCCACAGTTGATTCCGCCTTACTTGTGGCTTTTTTCCTTGGTTTCTAGTGCACCTTGGGATTCCATGAAGCCTGATATCTTGTATTATGCTCTGATGAACTCTCTATAATCATTGTCATGGTCCTTGGGAGATGAAGAATGAGAGGTTAAGGTTACTGGGAGGGCCATGGTCGACCTGGACACCACCACTATGCCACCGGAGCTAGTTATCTCAGTGCAATATCTCATGCCATGAGCACAGTAATCCTGAGCTCTTGTTAAATACGGGATCAGAGAGACAACACTGATGTTTTTATTCAGAGCTCTCAGCTGCTGTAGCCAGCTCTTTGCATTACCTTTTCCATCTGTGTGCTGATAATCCAACTCCATGATATCAGAGATAATAGTGTTGAGATTGCAATTTATGGCCTGAATATATACAGTGGGAGACAAACCCACGAACGCTGTTGAGGTGAGCCATTGAACTGTTTGAATAATGCTGCATTGAACTATTTCTTTTTTCCATGTAAAATAATTCAAGTTCTCATCTAAGCGTTTACTACGACGGGATTGTGTTTGTATGGCACTAGGTGCCGCTTTATTCATCGTCTGAATCTCAACAATGAGAATGGACATGAATTCAATTTGCCAGCAAGTGTGGATGACTATGTGGCATGGGTAAACCCATTTTACATTGCACATGTTGTAGATGGAACCAGGAAGAAAATGATAATTCTCTTAGGAAGCACACCGCAATCAATTGGCCCAAAAGGGTTTTTTTTTTGGGTAATCTTTACACTTTTGAATCTATGCTCCCGTCATCATCAATTAAATGCTCTTTGTACTTCACAAAATTGCGTTAGATGCAAAATGCCCTATATATTTATGACTGATTTTGGTTGAGCAAACAAGTGAATTTTGAAAAATCGTGTCGAATGCCCCTTTGAATTGTATTTTTTTTTTTAAATTACCACTAGAAGTACAATTTTACTGTCTGTTGGCATAAGTAATTTTCTATTAGCAGAAGTATATTTCTTTTTACAGTACACAGTTTTTTTACAATACAAGATTTTACAATGCATACAATCATATCCATGGTGGGAATAGTTCTCACTGGCAAGGAGAACTATCCTGAATGGTCTTGGATGATAAAACATACCCTCATTTTCAATGAGTTGTGGAAAGGAGTGTGTGTCGGAGATGGAGACAATGAACCAATACAACTTACCTCAAACAAAGAGCTCATCATTTAGGAAAACAAGAACAACAAAGCTTATGCATTAATCGCAGCATCTGTAAATGAAGAGGTGAGTCACCGTATTTCGTCATTTTCAACTGCCTTTGAAGCATTACAAAAGCTGAAAGAACTTTATGACTCACATTTTGCACTTGAATTTGTTCAACTCATGATTAAACTCTTCACTCTTGAACTACAAAATAATGATCCTCTTGCTCTTGCATCAGAAATCAAGTCTATAATGCACGATATCAAATCCACTAAGCTTGAATTGGATATTCCTCTTATCTCTTTTCTCAAAGAACTTTATCCTACTTACTCCAATTATCTTGAGTCATTGCAAGCAGATGGAAATCTCAAAGATATCACCTTTGACTCTCTTGTGAAAAAGTTTGCTGAAAGAGAGAAATCTTTTGGAAAGAAGACAGCCCCTGAATCTTCTGAAGAGGTTGTGTGCCTTGCTCACAAAGAAAAGCATCCTACTCAAGATTTTTCAAGAGGAAGAGGTGGTTGTAGAGGCAGAGGAAGATATTTCAGAGGCGGGGGGGCAGACATTCTCAAGGGGAAAAGACAAATTTGCACTGCATTCGCTGCAAAAGAAATGGATCACATGATGCCTCTACATGCAAGCCACCATGGGATAAAATTGAGCATAAATGAAACCAACAGAAATGTAAAACTGATGATACAAACAAAGGTAAAGCACCTGAATCCACTCACTATGTTGTGGCACAATGTAACATTGGAGTAAATGAAGATTTGTTTAATGCTTAACTTGCTTCTTGGAAAAATGATTGGTTGCTTGATTCAGGAGCAACCTGCCACATGACTCATAGAAAATATTTTTTTGAAGATTTCACTGACAATGTTGATGGAGCAGTATACTTTGCAGACCAATAAAAAATCAAGCCATTAGGGCTTGGCACAATCATGCTTAAACTGCCTGGTCTCCCGGACTTTCTTCTGCATCATGTTCTATATCTCCCACAACTCAAGAGAAACTTGATGTCCTTGGTCCACATCCGCCAACAAGGTCACTCCATTCATATGTTTGATGGCAAGCTTGAGGTAAGAAAAGCATCTGACCACTCACTTGTCATTAGGGGAATAGAAGAAGAAAGGCTTCTCAAGCTGCAAGGAACCTCTACTTGTGCACAACATTTCTCATACAATTCTCATCATGAATAAGGTACACATGCATCAAGTTTATTATGGCATGCTAGCTTTGGACATTTGAACTATGATAGTCTTTTCTTGTTGAAGAAAAATGGAGTTGCTAGTTTGCCTACAATTCCTAGGAAACTTAAGCAATGTGATGCTTGCATCCTAGGAAAGCATAGCAAACAGTATTTTCAAGATTCACATTCAAGAGCACTTAGAAAAATTGAACTCATTCATTCAGATTTATGTGGTCCAATGCCTATTCCTTTTGCAAATGGAAATAAATATATGATGACATCTATTGATGACTACACCAAAATATGTTGGATTTATTTATTGAAGAACAAATTTGATGCTTTTCAAACATTCAAGAACTTCCATAAATGGATTGAAAATGATGGAAAATATCATATTGGGTCTATTTGCACTGATAATGGAAAATAATACACATCAAATGAATTTGAAAACTATCTTCACCAACATGGGATCAAACACCAAACAACTGTGCCTTATAATCCCCAACAGAATGGTGTAGCTGAAAGAATGAATAGGACAATCTTAAATATGGTACGATCCATGCTCTTCTTCAAAAATGTAAAGATAATGTTTTGGGCTGATGTTTTTATATGTGCTGCATATATAAAAAATAGATGTCCATCTAATGCTATTAGAAACAAGACTCCTTATGAAATGTCGTATGGACATGTTCCTTCGGTAAAGCATCTTAGGGTCTTTGGTTCCACCTGTTATGCCTTGATACCAAAGGTACATAGAAACAAACTTGGTGCTAGAAGTCATAAGTGTATCTTCTTGGGGTATTCAAACACGTCCAAATCATACCATCTCTATGATGAAGTAAATAAAATGTTTTTTGTATCAAGAGATGTAATTTTTCTTGAATCATCCAAAACTGACAATGTTGTTGAGTGGAAACTTGATCGCTTGGATAGATTTGCAAAAGCAAAATCATTTCAAGAATTTGATAATTAGATTCCACATCTTGAAGGGGGAATTGCTATACTAGATCGACATGTGGAATATTCTTCTGAAGAACACTCTCCCCCGCATGAAACTCCAACAACAGATGATGCTTTAAGTGATGTGATTGATAGAATTGGGAGACTCAATCTTGATTAAGTCCCAAATCAATCAATGGAGAAGCCTGGACCATCTGAGAAAGGTCCCCCAAAGTGGCTAACAAAGACACTTGAAAGTGTTCATCCTGATGAGGTTGGAAAGACAGGAACTAGAAATTCAAACCGGCAAAATGGAGGTGATGTGGATGACTCTAATTCACCTGTTGATATGGATGTTTCTTATGATTGTGAATTGAACTTGTCTACAGATTTTGAACCAACTTCTTTCAAAGAAGCTGCTTCTCATGACCAATGGAAAGAAGTGATGCAAAAGGAGTATGATGCCCTCATAAAGAACGACACTTGGAAGCTGGTTGATCCTCCATTAAGAACCAAACCAATAGGCTGCAAGTGGGTCTACAAGAACAAGTATAAGGTTGATGGCTCATTTGACAAGCACAAAGCTAGGTTTGTGGCAAAAGGTTTTGCATAGAAAGAAGGGGTTGATTATGAGAAGACTTTTGCCCCCATAGCAAAATGGGCTACCATCCAGACACTCTTTGCACTAGCAGCTCAGAACGGTTGGAAAGTTCATCAAATGGATGTAAAAACTACTTTTTTAAATGGAGATCTAAAAGAGAATGTTTTTATATATTAGCCTGAAGGATTTGTTGTGAAAGGACATGAACATAAAGTATGCAAACTTGTGAAGTCCTTGTATGTCCTCAAACAAGAACCGCGAACTTGGTATGAAAAACTAACTGAGCATCTTCTGAAACTCAATTTCAAACATTATGATCTTGATGATGCAACTTTATTTGTCAAGAAAGTTGGCGAAAACATTGTATATCTTGTGGTATATGTAGATGATCTTTTGATGACAGGGAACAATGAAAGATACATTGTATCCATAAAGAAGGAATTGGGGAAAAGTTTTGAAATGACTGATTTGGGCTATGTTCATTACTATCTTGGCATTGAAGTTACCCAACATCCGAAGTCCATATTTTTTTCTCAAGAGAAATACATTGGAGATATGTTGAACAGGTTTGGCATAACTGAATGAAATCCTCTTACTACTCCAATGGAACAAAACTTAAAGCTCAAATCTATTGAAGGAAAAGAATTTGAGGATGCAACAAAGTATAGATAGCTTGTAGGAAGTCTCAACTACCTAACTACTATTAGACCAGACATTTCGTTTGTTGTTGGAATCCCCTCTAGGTTTATGCAAAAGCCTTATGAGGGACATTGGTTTGCTGCAGAAAGAGTTCTAAGGTACTTGAAGGGAACTCAAGACTTTGGAATCAAGTATACACAGGTGGATGACTTCAGCTTGATTGGATACTATAATTCAGACTTTGATGGAGACAAAGAAATTGGGGTATCTACTTCAGGATATGCTATGAGTCTTGGATCAGGAGATGTCTCCTAGAGATCACAAAAAAAATCAGTTCCAACAGATTCCACAACAAAAGCAGAATGCGTGGAAGCATCTAAAGCAACAAAAGAAATTGTGTGGCTTAGGGAAATTCTTGAAGATTTACAGGTAAAACAAGTATAATCAACTCCACTCATGATTGACAATACCTCTGCAATAATGTTGGCCAAGAACCCAAAGTTCCAAGATCGAACGAAGCACATCAATACTAAATATCATCTAATTCAACATCATGTTGAGGCCAAAACAATCCATTTCCATCATTGTTCCACAAATGAGAAAATTGCATACATCTTCACCTAAGCGCTTGGAAGAGAAAAGCTTGAACGATTCAGAATGATGCTTGGAATCACCAACACCCCTTTAGATTAAGGGGGGGAATGTTGACATCTAATCTTTATGATTAGGTGAATATAATGTAAGTAGATAAATAAGTAATATGAACAATTATGGGGATATGAAGTGAACAGTCTCTCCCTCATGTATATAATGAAGACTTACCTAAAGGAATAAACACGAATCAATTTTTGGTTGAGGAGTTACTGCCTGGTCTGATAGAAGTCAACCCTTCTGAATATCTCACTAAACTCTCTCAATATGCTAGAGCATACATAGTAGCTACTATGGACAAAGCATCGGAGGTAAGCAACTTGCTTAAAGAAAAGGATCAAGAAATTATTTTGCTAGAGACACAAGTACAAGAGAAGTAGGAGAGGATAGAGCAGTTGGAACAACAGTTAGTTGCCCAGAAGCAGTCTAATGATCAATTAAACGAGTGATTATTCAAAAAAAAACAAAGGATTGATCAACATGCAATTCAGAAACAACAGGAACGATCTCAAGCATTAAGCAAGTTGTGATCATTAAACGAACAATTGAGTAAATCAAAAGAAGAAAATATTGCTCAACTGTCACTGCAAATAGAAAGGTTCAAAGAATTTCCCCAAGTGGGAGAATTCAGATCATAAGCTCTCCAGATTACCAAAGCATTATCTAATTAGTTGAGCTTATTATGTCATAATATCTCTCTCGTTCTTCCCTTATGTGAAATCTCATCATCTATGATTGATAAGTCAGTTGATGCAAGATAGAAATTGGATCAAGCAGATGAAAGATTAACAAAGTTTCTCTCTTGGAAAAAAACCAAAGAAGGAAAAACTACAAATCTAACCAAATTCTAGAATCGCATAAAGAAATCATATTCCTTGAATGGAAATTTCAACTAATGAAAGAAGAAAGGGAGACATCAAGATGTAGATCAACAACTAGTAATCTGGTTGAATTGATTAATGACACTCTTTATTTATCAAATTTAATCACAAAGTGTACTCCAGGGAAACTTCCATCAATGAAAGCATTAGAACAGACATGGAAACAGGAGCTAGAAAAGAGGGAAAGATTGATCACAGGAATTCAAATTTTAACATGGGAATCCTTTTGGTTCTTCCTTGTTAAACCATATATTCAGCAAACAACGATGAAATGCCTCACCATTGCAATTGGTTATATGATTCCCGAAATTACTAATGCCACATATGCTGCCCAGTTATATTCGTGTATGAGTCATCCTCCAAAACTACAACCGATGCTCGCCATTAGCCAACTCAAGCCACAAGATAGTCAACCAAAAAAGTGAACCATTCTGACCGACTGCAAGCATGCCTATTTTGGGGAGACTTTCATATATTTGTGATTTGGTTATACTAGCACATCGCATTTTTATTTCATAGTTTGTTAGTTTAGATAGTATTTATAGACCCTTTCATGTTTTTAGAAAGGGTCCTAAAATTTTGTATTAAGACTTGGATCAGAAGTTGCACTATTGTGCTTCTGATATATATTCTTTTATAAAACTAGACCTGAATTCTGAGTTTTAATGAAGAATACTTTTATGTGATATGCACTATTGCTTCTTGTAAAATATTTCCAAGTTGAAAGGCGGGATCTGAATGTAATTCATATCGGAAGAGACTCAAATACATATGGTACTGCTATCTATGTTTTTTCTTCATGCTTTTATGTGAATCAGCATTTACTTATCTTGCTATTATTGATACATGTATATGCTTTCACAACAATTCTTTGGCTTATCACTATTGAATGTTTAAGAGTTGTTATTTTTCATACATATATGTGTCAATGATATATAAAATTAGTGTAATAATGTTTTAATTATTACTTTGTTCAACTACTTGAATAAAGTAATTATCACATGAATGAATATTTTTGTTTATAAGTAGAGTCAACTATATGCCTACTTGTCAATAAGAATCATAAAAAATTACACTAGGAGAAAAACTTCCCGGGATAGATTAGTTATTTATATTGTTGCATTTTAGAATAAATCCTCCATCATTCCCATTAGATATTAGAAAACCAATAATTTATCCATCCCATTTATAAATCAATTGGGAAACTGGTCCCATTATATCCAGTCAGAGCCACCACACCAAACGGAAAAGGAGTTGTTTTTAAGGTCTGGACCAAGTGGTTTTCCCTGATATTGATGTAGTGATTTTCGAGGCATCAACATTTTTGGTGCTAGAAGGAGGGCCTGAACTATGAATGGTGAGCAAACCCAATTCTACAATCCATTATGAGAGTAAATCTCCCTCCACCCCACCTCCGACTTCTCCCTTGCATGCTGAAACTCTAGTTTCCAAGCAAGAAGCTAAGAAATCAACAACCACTGCTCAACCCCAAAGTATCTTAGATAAATTAACTCCAAAATCTCTTGAAGTATAGTCTCTAATCCACAAAATTCAAGGATTCTCAATATCACCACAGAAATCTGAGATATCTCAAGGCAGTGTAACTTCGCAATTCGTTCCTTCTCACCCCCTCACTAGACTTCATAGTGAAAAGCTTGGTGTTCAACCTACTGAGTTACCTTTCCCTAAAAGGAAATAGGCAAGGAAGACAGTTGAAGGGTCTGATAGTGAAACTCTCTCATCATCATCATCCATTTCATCTTCTCTAGTGTGAAGTCAACCATCCACTCCTCCACTCTAGATTGTCGTTCAACAGGGAAGAGAACTTATTTGTTTCTCAACCTTCTCAAACCACAATATCTACCCCTTCGAATCATCTGGAACTTCATCGGCACTATCATCTATTAGTAGCTCGACAGTGGCATAGAACCCATGGAACAATACTGGTGCAGTCACAATGCCTGCACCTTTGCACCCATTGCCAGCTCATCCTGAAAAATGGTTGCCAAAATTCAATCCAGATGCAGAAATACATGCAAATGAATACATAAACAACTTTATGTTATCAGCCAACTTAAAAGGATTTACTGAGGAAGATGTGGTTGTCAGACTTTTTCCTTATACCTTACAAGGATCAGCCAGGTCTTGGTACTTTTCCTTACCATCAGGATCCATTACTAGTTGGAATATTTTCCAAGAATAGTTCTTAATTAAATATGGTGATGACATATCTGTAGCAACCTTGATCAATGATCTTTCAAATCTTAGAACAAAGTCTAAAGAGCCTATAAAAGAGTTCAATTCACGATTTAATAAACTCTTAAATAAGATTCATACTGCCTCTAAATCAAGTGAACAAGTTAGAAGTGAATGGTATATAACAACTTTACCTTCAAACATAGCTATATTTGTAGATAGAGCTGCAAAACCTACTCTAGAAGAAAATATGAAAGAGGCACTTGCTGTAGAAAAACATATTATTGCCTTAGAAAATAAAACTTCTCTTGAAGTTAGAAATCTAAAAAAGTCTCCTTCAAAGATGATTCAAAAAAGAAAATGGCGAAAGATCCATACGATATGGAAGGTCTCCAAAAAGTTCTAAAGACTATGTCAAATGAAATGATAGAAATCAAGAAACAAGTAGTTGAGACTTCAACCTAAAATCCATTTAGAAAACTTAGGAAACTAGAATCAAAACCCCCTAATGTTATATCCAACACAGAGTTAGACCTTGAGGATGTTGAAGAAGAAGATACAGTTTTATCATCTGAAGAAACTGAAGAAGAGGTAATTGTAGAATTTCATGGGATGTGACACTTTTTTTTGTCCAATTCTGATACGGAGAATGAACAGGAAGCTTTCCCAGTAAGCACCAGAAGTAAATGCACTCCAGAATCTGTTCAAGTAACTCAGAAGAAAAAGAACATGGGTACCACTGCTAAAGAAAAATCTCTCACAAAGAAGTCTACAGTGACACATACTCAAAATTAGTCATCAGCTTCCAATCCACCTTCAACATCTAAAATGTTAGTAGTTACAGACTCTATGGATTACAACATCATTGAAGACATGAAGAAAATGAAGGAAAATATCACTATATTTGAACTTAGTAAACTCAAACATCAACAAAAATTTCTACTCAAGGAATTAGATGCAATACCTTCTTCTCCACTTCCAAATGTTGTATTATCCAAAGCTACTAATGAAACAGGTAAACCACCACCTAGTAGAGTAGAAGCTATTAATGTTGTTCTAATCGAAGATAGATCAAATTCCCATACTTCTCCTTTTATCTTGACCTATGAGATTTATAATAGAAATTTGCACAATTTCTTGATAGACTCAGGGGCTTCCTCGAATATAATGCCAGCTTCAAGTTGTTCTAAACTGAATATTGAACTCCAAAAGTCTACAATCCGTATTGTCCAGTCAATGGATAGAACTAAGGTCTAGGTATTAGGAGAAATCAACTCAGTTACCATTAGGTTATCAGCTGATCCAAGAGTGGTTTAAAGAATTGACATTTTAATCGTTGTTATTCCTAAGTTCTATGGTTTGATTTTAAGTAGAGACTGGTCTGAAAAACTTCATGGTTACATTTCCACCGATTGGTCTCACATGTGGCTGCCCTAGAAAGGAAAACCAAATCAGATTAAGATTGATCGGGAGAAGCATATGACTCATACTATAACAGAGTTTGAGCAAGAAAACCAGCCTACAACATTCAACAACAACATTCTTGGTAACTATTCATCCGAATCATTCTTTGGTAATTTTATTGCTCAATCATCACCTTTCTCAGTTAATAGTTTCGCATCTCAAATCAAAATTTTTTCCCAAACAGATACATCAAAGTGTGTTAAAATTGTTGAGGAAATTGCAAATAAAACTGTAGATAAACCTTTGTTTTGGTCATTATATTTTGATGGGTCTAAATCTAATGAAGGTGCAGGAGCAGGGTGTATCTTAGTTAGTCTTGAAGGAGAAAAGACCATGTTATCATGCAGATTAGAGTTTGAGTGCACAAAAAATACTGCTGAATATGAAGCCTTGATTTAAGGACTTTATAAAGCAATTGGTCTTAAGGTACAATATTTGAAAGCGTTTGGTGACTCTGAAATTGTTATAAAACAAGTCATAAATACTATACATTGTCTTTCTAGTCACCTTAAACATTATCAATCCTTGGTACAAGACCTTGTATCTCATTTTCCAACATCTAATATTTCTCCCATTCCTAGATCCCAGAATGCAGCAACAGATTTACTAGCCAATGTTGTTTCTAAGCTCCTTCCATTTGAATATTATAGTCTTGATAGATTTTCAGTAGAGTTAATTTTTAGGCCATCAATTCCCAATAATGTCACTAACTGGTGAGTATTCAATCATGACGATGACATTTTAAATTTCTAAACTTCTGATAAGTGCTATGATGATCAAATTATTGATGAAAGTGAGCATGATCTTCAATTGAAAGAAAAACTTGAAGAAAACTCAATACCTAAAGCAGTGGTCAAACTTGAAGAGCTTTATGACATCAAAGATAGGTTTAAACAGGTTACTAATTCAAAGCTTAAAAGTTATACTTTGAGATTTCAATTAATAAACCTTAGTACATAGGACAATCCACTAAACATCAATTTGGTATTAGGACTTACTTCAGAAGAAAGAATTGCATTTATTAGATTATTGCATAGATATAAAAGTGTCTTCGCTTGGAAATATGATGATTTAAAAACATATGATACTTCTATCATACAACATACAATTCCAGTAATATCTTAAGAAAAGCCAGTATAGCAGAAAATAAGAAAAATTCATCCTAACCTAGAGAATCAAATGAAAGCCGAATTAAACAAACTTTTGAAAGCTAAGATAATTTTTCCTATTAGACATTCAAATTGGGTGTCTAACATGGTGCCAGTAAGGAAGAAAAATGGTGAAATTAGAATTTGTATTGATTTCAAAAATATTAATAAAGCGAGTCATAAGGATAACTTCCCTTTACCAACCATGGAGTAAACTCTCCATTCAGCAGTTGGTTCTGAATTAATGTCCTTATTATACAGTTTTTAGGGTATAACCAAATTTTGGTGCATCCCGATGACAGACTTAAGACTATTTTCATAACTAAGTGGGGAACTTATGCTTATCAAAAAATTCCTTTCGGATTCATCAATGCTAGAGCTAAATTCCAAAGAGAAATGGACATAACATTCAAAGGACTAATCAATAAATCAGTAGTTGTCTATTTGGATGACATTACTGTTTTCTCTAAGAAAAGATCAAATCATTTACATGACTTGAAACAAATCTTTGAGCGCTGCAAAAGGTATGGCATTTCACTCAATCCTAAGAAGTTTTTTTTTTTGCTTTTGACCAAAGAAAACTCTTAGGGTTCATTGTTTCAAAAGAAGGTATTTATATTGATCCAAATAGAATCAAAGAGATTTCTGACATTCATTTTCCACATAATAAAAAAACAATGCAATATTTTTTAGGTCAAATTAATTTTGTAAAAAGATTTGTTCTAGATTTTTCACAGATTATTTTACCATTACAAACCATGATCAAGAAAAACTCAGTGTTTAAATGGGGGCATATAGAAAAAAAGGCTTTTGATTCAATCAAGCAAGCAATCATAAATTCTCCCACATTAAACACTCCTGATTTTTCAAATCATCTCATTTTATATACTCTTACATCTAATTCATCTTATGCGGCAGTCCTGACAGAAATCAATGATCAAAACTTGGAATCACCAATTTCATTTTATAGTTCAAATATTCAAGGTGCTGAACTTAATTACTCCAAATTTGAAAAGCAAGCCTTTGCTATATATAAAGCCATTAAACACTTTAGGCCCTTTCTCTTAAAAGATCACATAAAAGTTATAGTCCCTTTTTCAGCAGTAAGATAGTTACTTGTTCAAAGGGAATTGGGAGAAAAAAGGGAAAACTGGGTCACGACATTACAAGAATATGATTTAGATATTAGACCAGCAAGGATTGTCAAAGGACGAAGTTTTTGCAGGTTGTTAGCAGGAGCTTCTAATATTCAAGAACATGAAGGTACAACCGATATTGAAGAAATAAATGAGATAAGTACCGTTAAACCTGAGTTCCAATACGTTGATTTGATATTCTATTTGAAAAATGGATATGCTCCTTCTAATCTTTCCTATAAAAATAAATGTGCCATAAGACTGAAAGCAAAAAACTTTATGATTGTTGATGATGTGTTGTTTAGATGGAATTACGATTCAATTTTGTTAAGATGTTTAGACAAATTTGAAGCACAAAAGGTCTTGTAGGAACTACATGATGGTCCAACGGGAGGACATTTTGGAGCTGATACAATAGCCCACAAAATTATTCATGCTAGGTATTATTGGCCCACATTATTTAAAGACACTCATGAATATGTAAGGAAATGCAGAACATGTCAAACTACCAGTGGAAGACAAAGGAAGCCAGCTTTTCCTTTGCAACCAATCTACATTGAACAACCCTTTGAACAATGGGGATTGGATATCATTGGAGAAATCATTCCACATTCATCCAAACAGCATAGGTATATTCTTACAACTATAGATTACTTTACTAAGTGGGTGGACGAAATTCCTTTGAAGACAACAAATGCTGAGGCAATCGTTGAATTCATAGACCATCTCATCATTACCAGGTTTGGTGTTTCAAATGCTCTTATTTTTTACAATGCATCTTCTTTCTCTGTTAATTCCATACTTGAATTTGCTATCAAAAGAGGATTCAAATTGAAATATTCTACAAATTATTACCCTTAGGGAAACGGTCTAGTAGAATCTATCAATAAAAATCTTATCAAAATCATTAAGAGAACTATTGATTAGAATCATAAAAGCTGGCATAAGTCTTTAATATTTTCACTGTGGGTAGACCGTATAATATAGAAGGCCTCAATAGGTACTTCTTCATTTAATCTAGTGTATGGAAAGGAGGCTGTTATATCAGCAAACTTAGTACTTCCATCACTTGCCTTAGTGTAGTTTATTGAAGAAAATCCCTCTTCTTCTATTCAATTGAGATATAATCAGATCCTAAAATTAGAGGAAGAAAGGGAGAGAGCCCAAATTACACATGTGAAACATCAACAAATTATTAAGTATTCTTTTGATACAACTTCAACCAGCTCAAAATATCTACAAGTTGGTGATCTGGTTTTGAAATGAGACAAAGCCCATGAGGATAAATGAAAACTCATTAATTTTCAGAAAATGTGGCTCGAACCATTCCAAATCAGTGAGAAGATAGGCCCATCAACATTCATATTGCAAAATCTATCAGGAAAGAGAGATTCTCTTCCTGTCAATGAGCTTATTTTGAAAAAATTCTTGAATTGAGGAGGTAACCCCCCTCTCACTTTGTAAATATTCGATTTTCAGCTATATTTGTGTGTATAATTAGTTTATTTCCTCTCTTAGAAAATAAAGTTGTAAATAGCTTTCTATTGGTCTTTACTATTTTGAAAATGTTACTTAAAAGAAAATAGTCATAATATTTACTTTTGATAGATGAAAGCCTTGAAAGAAAATGAAAAGTTCTAGGAAATTAGGTATAATTAAATTCTGAAAACCCTTTTTATTTTTGTGAAATCTTCTCAAAACTTGAAAATACTGTAAATCATTCAAAAGTTTTAGAAGCCTAAAAAGGTTATCAATAGAAAGCAAAGACTGATTCAATCTTAGCATCTTCAACTCTCAAAATTGTCATCCATGTTCTCTTAAGGAGAAAATTATTCACCCCATCCATCAAAGTTTATGATTTTTCAGAGTGTAATTCTAAAATATACTTGATATGAAAGATAAGAGGTCTTATCACAAGCCTGCTTACCATGATCATAGGTGACTACTTGAACTGACATTACCAACACTGCATACCAAAACAGGGTAATGGCTTATTATTATAAGACAAGGGGTCTCATCACGAGTCAGCTTGTTCAGTTAAATTACAACCAGTGAATGACATTGTCAATAGCTGGCCACCAAATTGGGACAACGACTTTTTATCTTACCAGATATAGAAATAAGGAAAAAATAAAAGTAATACAAAAACTGTGGAAGCATATCTTTTGGATTCATTCTTTTAAATTATATTCTGAGATGGATGGGACAATGAATAATCAAATGGTTAAAAGGTAACCCTGACGAGACTATGAATGTTTGCTAGCAGTAGTGGCTCTACCTGTGACAAAGGAGTCATTATACAAGCTAAGTTGGCAAAGTCTTTTGTTTTATCATTATAAAAAAAGTAAGGTTTACTTAAAACTTAGAATGTATTTAATTTTGAGATGAGAAAGAGATAACAAAAATAATTTTCATTATATTTAGAATTTAAGATTACCTAGTTATATTAGATTTTCTCTATCTACTAAGGTTTCTAGATTAAGAATGTTAAGGTACTATATTACTTTCTCATAGATAATTGTGTTTCCTAGTGAATTACCAATTGTTGTGCTATACTACAACCCCCCATTTCTATAAAAAATTTATGCAAAATCTTAATATGAAATGGGTCCCTTTTTAAATAAAGTTAGTTATATGTGTGAGTTCATGAATAAAATGGTATTAACCTCATTACAAGAAAAATCCTTATTAAAAGGCCTAATGTAAATAAATCGTTTTATAAAGCCCTTTGATTAAAAACAAAGTGTTCCTTTTAAATATTGTAAATAATTCCATATTTGCGATAAAGCGATCAGAGATCGCATATCGCAGTAACAAAAGTAACACACATAAAATCTAAACTTCATCTAATCCTCTGATTCAAAAAGGGAATCACAATCGGCAATTGGAGAAATCAAATGCCAAAGGTACACACACAAGGGCTCACCATATCTTTCGATCTGATATCACAATCGGTAATCGGAGATATTCATTGATAAAGGGACATACGTAAAAACCTCATCAAATTTCCTGATGCAATAAAGTAAATTGCTTTTATCCTTTTGTCATATGACTCTGTCAAGCCAAATCTCGTTTGCGATCAATTAATTGAGTGTCCATCTCAAAAGGTAAATATACGCTGAAAAACGGTTTGCATGGATAATACCCTACTCCATTATATTATAATATTATCTTTCACCAATCAGAGATGTTCATTGCAAGTGCTAAAGCCCTTCCCTTTGACACTCACGATTGCAATTTGTGATTTTTCGTCGATCGCCAATTAATGAAATCTAAAGCACGCTTGAAATAATCATTCGATATACAATTGACGAGATAGGTATTTATGGTATTTACTCACCACGATTGGCGGTTCGAATGGTTATTAAATTTTACAGTTAAGGGTAGATCATTTAAAAGATTTTATTTGTGGTAATCCTTAACTATATTTTATTTATTGTATGTCAATCACCTTAATTATATTCATTTTTATATTGGATTTCAGTGACACTATTTTTGTATTACAGTTTGTAATTGTCTGTGTAGAGTCTCTCTGAACCCATTAATCTAGAGAAAATGAGGAAGAAATCAAATAAGTCCACAACAACTCTTGCAGCCAAAGAACTATAACATTGCAAGAAGGGATTAATCTCAGATACGACATGTCTTGGTCTAAGAAATACCAGCAAGGAAAGCATTTATAATCTGATAGAAGCAGAGGAGCTTGAAGAATTAGAAGTAAACGCAACAATTGATTTAATCAACAAGTCAGAGGGAACACTCAAAGAGTTGGCATGTTCATTCCTTCATAGAATAGCACCGCAAGCCAAAATCTTGTCGTATACTGATGTGGTAAGATGGGTGGTTGAGAATATCCCAACTTAAAATAGAAAATTTTCCATAGTTGATGGAAGGATATTCAGCTCATTCAAGCCTGAAGATCTTAGGAAAATGTACCATTTACCTCCACTCGAGAAGTGATACAACAAATCATTTCTAGAAAAATTTGCACAAGAAAACGACTCGGAATCAGCTCCAATCAAGAAATGGAGGCATTTCCCAGAGAAACACAAGCATGAATCCTTGGGTAAGTACTATGTTGACTCATTGGCTTCCCTTTATTGCTATGCTGGAGCTATGATGTGTAGATTGTGGGGACAACATGATTCTACAAAATTCACTATAGATATGGTCCCGCTGATGGAAGCTGCAATTAATGGTTATGTTATAGATTGGGCAAAAATTTTGTCTGATAGACTAGCCACTGAGATTTTAGAGTACAGAAAGAATGCATATAAGACTTCGCAGACCATTCCCCATTTTGACTACAGTGCGTATATTATGGATACTGTTTCTTTTGATTCTGAATACCCGATGCTTGGATGGAGTGGACTGCCCAAGCTCTGAACCTGATTCATATTTATCACAAGAAGTTGTGGAAGGCACACTATAGAAATCACCTGTACAGAATTTGTAATGGTTTTGTTTTACTTGTATATTATTCTATTTTCAATAAGTCTGCTCCCAAGATATCCCAGGAAGTAGAAATTGATTTAACAGTAGTAGGTAGTTGGTTCGGGGAGGAGAAATTTACCTATGTAAGGATTTTTTGTAGGTTCACTAAACCCCATGTCCTCACCTTGTATGTGCCTGATAAATTGTTAGCACGGGAATTGGAATATCAGATAACTGTTGAAGGGACTTCAAGAACCCTTAGGGATTCAAAGAAACAGATGTGGCCTATATTTCCTTTATGATGTGGTGTTTTCACCCTACATGACTACAAGCATGCAGAGAAAATAGGCAAAAAAGATTCAAATGCTGAATCTTGCCACCATTCCTAACAAGAAATAGGATCCAAATAAGGTTGCCCATAACGTCACCGCTCAAGCTAAACTTGCCAAATTTAATCATGAAGCAGACGACTTTGATGATTTATTTTCTTCGGTCGATACAATCTTTCAAGTTAAAGGATTAGTTAGAATCAAGTATTAAGAAGAGGGGCTAGAAACATTCAATAGGCTCAGAGTACAGAGGTTGCAAACTCTGCCTTTGGACCTATTATCAAAAACCCCTATAGATCAGCCCGAGAGCCAAACTGAACATGAAGCAACTGACAAGACTCCTGTAGCAGAAAATATTCCTAAAAAAGATAAATTGCCAAAACAAGAGCAGGGACAGGGAAAAAGTAGTGAACTCATTGATTCAAACATTTATGTTTATTCCAAACTTCTCAAAGAATGGAAACAATTTGACTCAATCATTAGTAATACTGAGAACCTACAAGGATTTAGCACACCAGAGGTGACAACTGGTCAGAAGAAAACAACTAATACAGTTTTGACTAAAGGAACTAGCGGCCCACCCATGACTCAAAAGTATGTAGAGATAATCCTCGATAATCCATCTGATGAAATTGTTATACATATAGAAGAAATACCACCTTTGGATGTCTTTTACAGCCCTAAGCATAGGGCTGTAATCAAGAGACAAAGGAAAAAGAGAAAACTTGATCAATCTTCTCTTTTGCCTTCACAAATGGAGATAACAAATGTGGTATGGAGAGAGGAAGTCAACCCTTCTGAATATTTCACTAAACTCTCTCAGTATGCTGGAGCATACACAATAGCTACTATGGACAAAGCATCGGAGGTAAGCAATTTTCTTAAAGAAAAGGATCAATAAATTATTTTGCTAGACACAGGTACAAGAGAAGCAGCAGAGGATAGAGAAGTTGGAATAGCAGTTAGTAGCCCAGAGGCAGTCCAACGATCAATTAAACAAGCAATTACTCAAAGAAAAACAAATGATTGATCAACATGCAATTCAGAAACAACAGGAGCTATCTCAAGCATTGACCAAGCTGCGATCATTAAATGAACATTTGAGAAAATCGAAAGAAGAACAGATTGCTCAATTGTCATTGCAAATAGAAAGGTTTAAAGAATTTCCCCAAGTGGGAGAATTTATATCAGAGGCTCCCCATATTACCAAAGCATTCTCTAATCAATTGAGCTTATTATGTCATAATATCTCTCTCGTTCTTCTCTTATGTGAAATCTCGTCATTTATGATTGATAAGTCAGTTGATGCAAGAAAGAAATTGGAGCAAGCAGATGAAAGATTAACAATGTTTCTCTCTTGGAAAGAAATCAAAGAAGGAAAAGTTGCAAATCTACCCTAAATTCTGGAATCGCATAAAGAAATCCTATTCCTTTAATGGCAATCTCAACTGATGAAAGCAAAAAGGGTGACATAAAGATGTAGATCGACAACTAGTAATCTGGTTGAATTGATTAATGACACTCTCTATTTATCAAATTTAATCATAGAGTGTAGTCTAGGGAAACTTCCATCAATGAAATCATTAGAGCAAACATGGAAACAAGAGCTGGAAAAGAGGGAAAGACTGATTGCAGGAATTCAAACTTTAACATGGGAACCCTTTTGGTTCTTCCTTGTTAAACCATATAGTCAGTGAATAGCGATGAGATGCATCACCGATGCAATAGGATATATGATCCCCAAAATTACTAATGCCACATACACTGCCCAGTTACATTCGTGTATGAGTCATCCTCCAAAACTGCAACCGATGCATACCATTAGCCAACTCAAGCCACAAGATAGTCAGCCAAAAAAGTGAACCATTCTGACCGACTGCAAGCATGCCTATTTCAGGGAGATTTTCATATATTTGTGATTTGGTTATACTAGCACATCACATTTTTATTTCATAGTTTGTTAGTCTAGATAGTATTTATAGACCCTTTCATGTTTTTAGAAAGGGTCCTAAAATTTTGTATTAAGACTTGGAATGAAAGTTTCACTACTGTGCTTCCGAAATAATTTTTTTTTTTATAAAATTGGACCTGAATTCTGAGTTTTAATGAAGAATACTTTTATGTAATATGCACTATTGTTTCTTGTAAAAGTATTTCCAAGTTGAATGGCGGGATCTGAATGCAATTCATATCGGAAGAGACTCAAATACATATGGTACTACTATCTATGTTTTTGCTTCATGCTTTTATGTGAATCAACATTTACTTGTTTTGCTATATATAGATATAGCTATATATATATATATATATATATATATATGATTTCACATCAATTCTTTGGTTTATCACTATTGAATGTTTAAGAGTTGCTATTTTTCATACACATGTGTCAAAGATATATAAAATTAGTGTAATGATGTTTTAATTATTACTTTTTTCAACTACTTTAATAAAGTAATTATCATATGAATGAATATTTTTGTTTATAAGTAGAGTCATCTATATGCCTACTTTTCAATAAGAATCATCAAAAATTACACTAGGAGAAAGACTTCCCGGGATAGATTAGTTATTTATATTGTTGCATTTTAGAATAAATCCTCCATCATTCCCATTAGATATTAGAAAACCAATCACTTATCCATCCCATTAATAAATCAATTGCGAAACTGGTCCCATTATATCCAGTTAGAGCCACCACACCAAACGGAAAAGGAGTTGCCTTTAAGGTCTGGACCGGGTGGTTTTTCCCGATGTTGATGCAGTGATTTTCGAGGCATCAACAGCATCGTAGTCACAAATTGTATGTATAAATGGTTCACATATGTTGGAAAATTTTGAGAGAGAACATAGCTTGGAACAAAATATGTAGACATATAGACATGGTTGACAAAGTTCTAGAGAATTATAGGTAGTTGGCCTATAGTCTAGCCCTAAAATTTCTGAACAAGGTCCATGGTTGCATCTTCAAAATTGGTAAATTTTAGCTATGGCTGCATTGAGGATGGTTTATCCATGTGGATGGAGGCCTCTGTCCACCCTAATAGGACTACATGCATGTGATTGGGTTGTAATCTAGGTTAAGGGGTACTCACAACTTAGGGAAAGTGGTCACTAGTGAAAATAGATTGAAAAGTAGGGTGATCCTATGCCCCTAGGTGTTGTGGAAGGTTTGGAAAAGTGGACCCCATTTTGTTATAGCTCCAAATCTCACTCTTATGGTTTGTGATGCTGTACTCATGGCCTAGGGCAACCCCTCCTTCCAGACATGGTCCTAAAATTTAAAAAACAGTGTTTTATCCCTTATACGTGACATTGCCCTGAGTTAAACGCGTGTATACGTGGGTATGTGTATAGCCAACCCGCGTGTATGTATTAACACACTTAAAAAAATATAAAGCTCCTTATTTTCTGGCGGAGATCGCAGGTTTTACCTGTTGATCACCTGTTAGTGCCCGTGGCCCAACTGTTCCCAACCAACTCCTAACTAAAAAACTACTTTGGAGATGGTATAAAAAGACCTCAAAGGGAAGGCCTAAGGGAGGAGAGAAGAGAGAGAAAGGTTGTTATGCTGAGATTTTTCCCTTGACCAGGTCTGAAGTCCCTCGTGCCTTCTGCACTTCCCCCATTTTGTACAGGAAAACTTTGTTTCCTTGTGTGTTGATGTCCATCCACCATTTATGACATCATGGAGAGAGTCATGGAAGGAGTTTGTTAGAGGCTTGAGGCTGGAACGGATCCGGAAGGAAGCTTTGCTTGGAGCCTGCTGAAGGTGACTCAGGTGAAAATATTCCTTTTTATGTACTTTATTTGTCTATAATAAAAGAAACACATGTCTTGGTTCCCGAAATGAATCTTCTTTATGTTAATGATATTCATGCTTAGAATTCATATATAAAAGGTTTTTTGGATTTCATAACTAACTACCTTTCTTTGTAACATGAAGATGGTTTCTTTATAAGTTTTTGTCCATATACTACTGTGTTCTTTGAATTGGTTGTTTTGCAGGACAAAAGAGAAGAAGGGAACTCCAAGAAGGGTTTGGACCCTAAAGGCCTTCTCAAACATAGGACCAAAGGTGCGTACCCTTATCATAGAGTTTGCTTACAATATCATAATGGTTGTATGAATGCATGTTTCTTTGAATAGATAACTTTCAGTCTGCTAGGGTTTCAACCCAAAAAACCCTAGGGGAGTAATTCTCTCTACCAGAATTGGCGACTCCACTAGGGACAACACTGTTGTTGTTCCTAGTTTGGGTGTTTTTGAAGCCAATCAGGGCTCAACTGCCTTGTCTGCTTGCTGTTACTGTCTGGTCTGTTCTTGAACTTTAAGCTTTGCCAGTTTCTTCAGTTTGTTTTTTTTATTTTTCTTGAAGCTTTTCATATACGCTGTTTTTCTTAGATACAGAGGCGTATATACTCTTGTTTCTTTGAGTAAACCCACATATACGCAGGTTTCCTCAAACAAAGTCGCGTATACAAGCAATCTGTACTTCAGTACAGTCACGTATATATTGCAATTTTCAAGATTTATACATTTTTTTTTAGTCTCTGAAGGTTTGTCTGGTGGTTTGAGTCAGTCTCAAACAGTCATTTTCCAGTATCAGTTATTTGTTTTACAACGAGCATATCATTCTGAATTCTCTCTGAGTATAAGGACTATTGGTCTTATTTTTTTTTAATTGCAAGCGTCATCGTTTTTTGCTAAAGCACGCAAGATTTCTTACTAGGAATCTTGGCTGCTCTGATTCATCAGAGTAGGGAGATTGATCACAATCTTTGTGTTAATCTTGCTTTTGGTGACTTTTTTGTTTGCTTGACAAAATCGCTTTTTGTGACCATTCACTTCTTTCTTTCATGAAAGTTGTTGTTTGACACTTTCTTGGAATTTGTCTTTTTGATCTTTTGGTTTTCATTGCCAAAGCTTTCATTGCTGCTTTTGATTGTTAAGAGCGATTTTAAACACATTTATTTTTGTTGAGTTTTCATCCATTGAGTGATGTCAATTTGCAAAAGTGTTTGATTGCCTATTCTTCAATCACAAGTTTCAGTGTTGAGAGCATCTTTTGAAAAGACTCTTTTGCTTGTTGCTTTGAAGAAAATCTTTTGAAAATCCTAGTTTTTCTTTCTTTAACTTGCTTTTCATTTGGTTTCCTTTTAGTAAAGTGAAAGTGCTTTATGTTTGTCTTAGTACTTGTTTTTAGTGTTTAGACGAAATGAATGGTAACATCTCATATTCCATCTAGGCATTTTAAGTGGCAAGATAAAGATTGATAAGCAAGCAACTTTCATTTTTTGTTTTTAGAGTAGTTTTAAATCTTGCATCCACATATAGTTGTTGCATTAGGATAGATTTGCATCCCCTTTTTTTAGGCATATATAGCTTTGTTAGCTTTCGTGAGTGTGAAGTATGAATTAACGAAAAGAAAAGAAAATTTTGTTTTATTAGAAGTACCTCTGAACCCTATAGAAATTGCTCTTCATCGAAAAACGAAAAAGTGCATGCGCATGTAGTTAAGTTTTTATTAATTTCTTTTGCGTCAAAAACACCACTAGTTTCACTTACGTTACCTTGTGACTTAAAGAACAACCTAATAAAATCAAGCGCTAACTAAAATTCACTAGAACTTTTTGTTTTAGTCAATTACACGAACAAGATTAGGATTTTAGGGCCTTGGATTAGGCGAGTGGAGAGTTAACTCTCCAAGGCCATATAAACATCAAACGTAGGAGTCTGAATAACGAGAGAAAATACAATAGCGTTAGGAAGACCAGGAAAGCTTCGGATCTGGGAGTTAAGCACGAGGGTCTGTGAAGACAGGGAAGAGAGATACCCCCTCTCCTACTTGTCCGAACTTACCTCACGACTCTTCCGCCTGGCTTCTGCGACGAGTTGGTATCCATAGTTGCTGCTCCTAGGGAACTACACAGGTGGCTGCAGAGGGGAATCCCATGGCACCTGAGGTCGACGTTGCATCACTCTCGACAATATTACTGGAGGGCACCCTTGCGAAGCTTGGGGGCTTGCACCAGCGCAGGCTGTTGTTAGGAGGTCAGCATAACTTCCTCTGATACCTTCGCTGATAGGACTGGGCCCTCATCATCCCAGACTATCTTCAGAAGGCCCCTTAATTCACTTTCTAGTATTTTGGTGTCCGGTCTTAATCACCCGGAGCGGAAATACTTGGAAGTTGTTTGACTGGCTGTATCTTTAGGGACTTTATAGTGTGTGCTCTGTGCTCCTAGTTGGCCTAGCTTTCAATTTTTTGAGTCTTTAATTAGATCATAACAAAAAATTCAAAGTGGCTGACCGATCTCCAAGACGGTCTCGAAGACTTCGTGGTCTTTCGCCACCAAGTTTAGAGCCTTCTCTTAGAAGGCGCAGAGGCAATACTACCGGTGGGTTCCATCCCACGACAGTTGACGCATTGGGGATTGATCCTCCTCTCGGGGGCATTAGCGGCCAAGCAAGGCCTGGCAATTCTGAACAAGAGAGGGACACTCCAGTCCTTTCTCGAGTTCTCTTTCAAGCGGAGAATAACATAGAGGTAGAAGAAATTTCAGAGTCGTTAGCGGCTCCAAATTCTCCACTACCATCTAGTCATCCAGACGTTCTGCAATATGTTGGGACTCCGACGCATAGACCGTCAAGTCCAGGTTACGCTACGCGCTTACCATCGATGACCACTACTGGAAGCATGGCTTCTACAAGTGCTACGACTATGCAAACCCCAACATCGGTGAAAGGGGGAGGAACCATTTCTCTCTCCTCTGCTTCCTTGTTTGGATCTTTTGCTAGCACATCTTTAGTTGGGTCTACCTCCATTCCGTCCACGAGTGGAAATGCCCAAACCAATGCTTTTGGTACTGGATTCTTCCCATTTGGCACCCACTCACAGGGTATTCCATCGGTTCCGTTTAGTGCCGCTGCGTCCATGATGGTGGATCGGCTTCATTCCAAGGTTTTCCTTTTGGAAGTGGTCATATACCACATTCCAACCCGACGGTAGGATCCATGCCTTTTTCTTCTGTAGGACAAAGCAACAATCCTTTCCAAGGTTGGAATAACCCTGGGGTTAGTAGCGCGGGAACTGGGAATCCATTTATCGGCCAACAAGGGAATAGGCCGTACTCCACGGTTAGCTCGTTTCAAACTATTCCTCTTCTAGCTTCAGCTTGGAATCCGTATCAGGGGTTATAAACTCCTTACAATCCTTTAGGAGGAAACTTTGCTGGTTATGGAGGTTATACGGCCAGAGTTGGTCAAACTCCAAATTCTGCTGGATCACAAGGCTTGCCTTTTGGTTCAGCCGGTTCTACTGGTTACTTCGGGCAACCTGGTGCCTCTCAAATTCCAGGACAATCTTTTCAGAGCTTTGGAAGTTCTGCCCAGTCCGGGTGGAATCCCCAAGGTCCTCCTAGGCTTCCATTTCTGGCAATGTTGAACTTGCCAGATCTCACTAAGTTAACAAATGACCCAATCAAGTACAATTTGTCCTGGCCTCCAGTCCCAACCAAAATCCCTTCGGACATTCCAAAATTCGAAGGGAAGAGTGGTGAAGACCCAAGCGACCATGTAACCACATTCCATTTGTGGTGCTCATCTAACTCCCTTATCGATGACTCGATCAGGTTGAGACTCTTTCAGCGCAACTTGACTGGTAATGCGGCCAAATGGTATATAGAGTTGCCAGGAGGCAGCTTTACATCGTTCGCTGACTTAGCCAATATCTTCTTAAATCATTTTCAGTTGCCTGTCCGCTATGATGCCGGAATTGAACTTCTGGCCACCTTGCGTCAGGATAAGGCAACCCACATTTCTGACCATATTCAGGAATGGAGACAGAGAAAGAGGCTCATTAAAGCCAAAATCCCTCCGGAGTACCGTCTCGAGTGGTTTTTGAAGTCTTTACAACCCGAGATCTCCAAGGATGTCTCCATGTCTGGAGTCTATTTTGAGGAGCAAGCCATTTTTAGGGCCCAACAATTAGAATTGATCTACTCTCAGTCTGGGATCCTATAGAAATACTTGCCAGATGCTCCTGGATCTACGGTTGATGTAGCTAAGTCGAAGCCAGGTTTGCACGCGGATGGTATCATTAGGTCAGTAGACACAACTACAGTGAACTTGTTGAATCAATTGCAGTAGTTGTCATTGCAAGTTGCTTCTAACAACCAAGTCACATCGTCTAATCCCCCTGCTTCCCAAAATTCTTCAATAAATGTCGTCCAATCTGATAACCCCAAAGGAAATCAAAATTCCAATGGGAAAAAGAAAGGACGAGGTAAGAAAAAGAACCAGGATGGGAAGCGTGATGCAAATAAATCTGGCAACAACGCTGGTGGTGGTAGAAATGAGTCAAGAAAGAAAGTTAAGTTTCCATGAAAATTGTGCAGTGGAGACCATCTAACTCATCTCTGCCCTAAGATTGAAGACGCTCAGCGCTTGTTAGGACAACAAGGGACTTCTAGTTCTCAAGCTGTGTTAACCAACCCGTTTCCCCAAGGGCAGCAACTTCTTGCTGGCGCGAATTCAAACCCTAGTACCTCAGCAGGGGGCAACGAGGAAGGGGACAAGTCATCAAATGTTTTCATGATGGGTTCTCACGCTAATGTGACCACACGGTCACGCGATTATGGTGAAGGTGAAATTTCCAAGGGTAAATCAGTTCCCGAAACTAACAACCCGCTTCATATTGAGCGACCTTCTGTCAAGACTATACCTCGGGTACCGAAAGGTTCCGCAAAACGCGTGACTATCAACCCTAATATTAGGGCAGCCCAGAATTACTCCATTGTTGAGGATCTGGCTCAGAGTCCATGTGCTATGTCTGCGTTAGAGGTTCTCCAGTCGTGTCCTGCTCAGGGGCAGTGGATCCAAGTAATTCCTTAGCTCTCACTTTTGATATGAGTAATGTCAAAAAGAGACTTCCTCATCACATGGCTTTCGAGATAAAGTCTACCTACCAGAAAACGAATATTTTTCGAATGGTTGTAGATGAGGGAGCTTCCACGTGTGTCATGCTAGAAGGCCATTGGATCACCATCGGTTGTTCCTTCACCTACCCTATTGAAAGCATTTGATGGTCATTCTCATAGGCCATACGGGATTATCCCGGCCTTTCCTATATGTGTTGGAGGAAAGGTCGTTAATATTGAAGTAGAGGTCATAGATGCTAACCTAGACTATAATCTCCTCTTAGGAAGGAACTGGGTATACGAGATGGATGCCGTCGTTTCGACTCTGTTTCGTGTCATTTGCTTTCCTCATGAGGGGAAAATCGTTAAGGTCGATCAATTGGACTATTGCCCAGTTGATCCTCAAGCAAACTCTGACTCTACTATTCCTCTAGTGGGTAACCCCCGTCCGCCTACTGAGAGTCTAGGAGTGTTATAGACATTTTTGTGCCCTACAACTCTAAGCATGAAATGTCCATAAAACAAGGGCTCCTAAGTCCCTAAAAGAGTTGTTCTAACCCCTAAAGGAACAAGGTCAACAGATTACAGCTTCTCCCAGAAGTTCTCCACCAGAAACTGCTCAGAATAAGTCAAAACAGGATCATTTCAGCTGCTCCACTGGCTAGGTGTGTTGCATTGCACCTAAATACACTGTGAGGGTGCGTTGCATTTCAAAAGTCCCTTCTGTGGGGTGCGATGGGCGAGAAATGACAAATGGCAGTGTCATTCCGCAAGGTTGAGAGACAATGGAAGCTTCCAGAATCTTCTCCTGTGACACTTGCCTCACTAAATTCGACCAAGGATGAGTAAGAGGCCTTCAGTCTCCAAGTGGAAGCAAGAACTGACAGAGAGAAGACACTAATCAAATCACAAGCTGACTCATCCTCCTTACAGTTATCTATATATGGATCCCTCATCCCAGAGATCTAGAGGCTGGAATTTTGCATATTGTAAGGAATTGCTGTTGGTTTTTGAGACAAACATCAGAGTATTGGGTGATCTATGCTTTGTTTGAGGTGAAGAGGGGCTTCTTTGCTGGGAGGTTGATGCTGGGTCAGGAACCACCGGTTGTAACTCCTCCTGGATCTTTTCTTGTTTATCAATAAAAACTATTTGAGTTTTCCTCCATGCTTTTCTATCATTGATGCTTGTTACATTTGTATGGTTAACTTACATCTGATCCTAAGTTGTTTATGAATATAGATCCATGTCTTTGTATATTGTTCTTCTTCTGTGATCTTACAGGTACTTTGTGAAGTTGGGCAAGTAAGGGAGTAGGTAGCTAGAGACTATCAAAGAAGAGAGGGATTGGATCAAAAGGATTAGCGCAAGACACAGGTTGGTTCTTTCTATTCCTCTTTATCTATAGTTCATAAAGGAAATACAAAAGTAGTTTTTCTCTGTTTGTTTCTAAGGAAGCTGTCACACCTTAGTGGGATAGAGCAGTTCTAAATAGACACTTTTCCCTGTAACAAAATGGCGACTCCGCTGGGGAATGTCTAATTAATTTGTTTGTGTATCATTCTTTGTTGTTTGTTTCATAAACTTATAAGTAGCTTTCGAACTGCATTTGCCATAACAAATGCAAAGTAGATAACTGCTGCTTCAATCCATTCACTAGATCTATTTATGATTTAAACAACTGATTCACAAACTATCTGATTGCCCTTGTGATAGCTCGTAGACCCTCCTTAGATCTACCCCTGATTGTGCACTACTGATTGCTTTTACTCGGCCAAAAACCAAAGACTGAACTGCAAACTGTGACCCGGAACCCGGACAGATTCTCGTTTCTGGCCCAGCACAGGTACTGTTAAGAGATCCTGAATTTCAGTGCACTTCCCGAAAGGGCAACCTACGTTGCATTTCAGATTCTCTGTGTTACAGGTGCGCTGATCAGACTAGCCCTGTGCAGCTGTGGTTCTTGTGCTTCATTCTTTCCAGTTCTATCTCTGAATTTTGCTGCCTGTGATCAGTATATGTCTATTTGAAACCCCTTTTCCTTGCTGCTTTTTCGCCTCCTTTGTACAAAATAACTGTAGATGTTTTTGTGTGTTTGTTGAGTCATTTACAGTTTTCCATTGCAAAAGTAGAATAGTCGTACTGTCGTCCCTTGATTTGGATCTGTCGCAAGTGTCGATTTCGATCATAGGAGAAAGTTTGATTGTTGTTGACGGTCGATTATACTGTTACTATTGCCTTTGGTCTAAATTTGTGATTTTCTAGTGTCAAGAACAAGTGTTCATTTCAAAATCGCAAGGTGTCGTAACCATCTCTGTTTTTGATTTCGAAAAAGAGCTTGTTTATATTTGTTGCTTGAAAAGAAATTCAGATTTGTACATCAACTGTCTTTTTAGCATCAATACTAAGAAAGTCAAAAACAAATACATGCATGTGCATTTGCATATAGACAGTATGTTTGGCTTGATTTAGGAAAGTGCATTTACAGTGTGCTCTTTGCTCTTTGTGAAAAGATTGTGTCTTTCTTTTCCCCTAGTAGCTAGGATTTTCATTGCACAAAAGAGATAAAAGTTTGTTTATCATCTTTAGATTGCATTTTAGGAATTACATCTACATCTCGTGGTGAACCCAAAAGGAAAACTTCATAAGCAAGATCAACTTAAAATAAATTCAATGAATCTAACAACACTTTGGAACTTAACGCACAACATTTAGAGGTCTAGGCTAGAGACGTATTCCGGCGTCGTAAAACCTGGTAACTGTTGTTCTCACTGATGGTTGGGTGATTCCTCCACTTTGAGACGATAAGTGCCAGTATGGACTTGTGCTCCCACGTACTGTCGAGTATATTTTGGGAGACCCCTATAAGCTTAAATCATTTATCCATAGGAAGCCGTGTCTGCCGCCCTATCGATCGCAATGCACTGAACACAGCATTAAGGAAGATTGACTGCCGTACCGTAAAAAGTGTTCTGCAATTTTGCGATTGATTTGGTACTCCCTCTACCTAGACCTCCAGAGCAGTCCCTTTCGTTCCTTTTCAGACTCCTTAACGGAAAAGGTCCATCTAAGCACTTGTCACTTCAGGCTCATCAAAAATCGAAGGAGACTAGAGTCATCTTTTGTTTTTTCTCAACTCTTAAAAACTGAAAAAACAATTTTTGTCAAAGCGTATAAAAATTTATTTTAAACTGAATATTCATTACCCCTTTCCTACGTTGATCTTGGGTTGAGAAAATGGAATTCCTTGGTTGGTGGACTCCATTTTCTCCTTTGGAGGAAATCCTAGTCCCTTCTCCTCTTGGGGAGATGTTGGTGCACCCCATATGGCCACATTATCGCTTCCAGGACTGACAATTGGTTTGCCCATATGGCTCTTCTCAACCTCTGTCATTCAGAACACCACTATTCCTGAATAATCGAATCAGCAATTAGACGAGTCCAGTGTTGCCCACCAACCTTCTACTTCCTCTAATTCTTCCTCTCCTCCTTCCTCTTCGCTTGATGGGGCTGGTAAAGCCAAAAGTCAAGTTCCTAAGGAGAAGAAGGAAAAAAAGAAGAAAGAGAAGAAGAAGAAGGAGCCAAAAGCGAATGGGGGCAAACGAGTATCTTCTAACGAAAATCCACACACTGCACCAACCAGGCCTAAATCGCCATGTGTCATTTGCAAAGGAGACCACTTTCACAGAGATTGTCCTTGCATCCCTCGGATCTTAAGGGACTGGTCTCCTCATTTGCACAACCCGGTGTCGTCAACCTCTGATGATCATGTTGAAAGCACACCGTCGACTAGTGAAAGTGAAGCCCCAGGACAAAAAGGGAAATGTAGATTCCCTTGTAAACTGTGCGAAGGCGATCATGCTGTCCACCATTGTCCCTTCTTAGATGAAGCTAAAAGAGTTTTGGATGATCGTCCGGTATCACCGTTACGACTTCCTCCTGGATATAAAAAACTCTTGCCGAGTCCGTCACTAGTTGAAAATCCGACTGACCCGCTCAGGTGGTCGGCCGAAGCATCTGTCATTGAAGATGAACCATCTGAATCCGCACCAGGCGAAAGTCAAAAGGTCAAGGTGGCAGTCGACCCGGTTTTGCCTTCAGAGGTTCCATCTTCAGATGATACAGTCACTGAAGAGAACAAGGATGACACCGTCCAAATTCTCTTCATAAACACAGACTCCGACGAACATGGGGGAAATTTACCCATTCCTTTACCGCAGGAAGGAAGTTCGTCAGAGCCGTACCCGACCGTCTATTCGGTCCCACCTCCAAGCACCCTAGTTGTCTCCTTCGACTGGAATCAACTAGGCAGACCCCGTTTACCAGCTAGCGTACCATTCCGAATTATTGTTCAAATATATAGAATGGTTATGGCTGGTACCATCATAGATGAGGGGGCTTCTGTGAGTATCCTTTCCTCAACTGCTTGGAAAGTGCTTGGTTCGCCATCGCTTTTGCCTGAGATGAGAAATATGACAGGCTTTGATAAAGGAATCAGTCGACCGTTAGGGATCCTTCCCGATGTGCCCATAACATTGAGAAGGAAAACAGTTCACATGAACGTAATGGTAGTTCAAGGACCCCTGGATTACAATCTACTCCTTGGACGAGACTATATTTATTGCATGGGAGCAATTGTCTCCTCACTCTTTAGAGTAATGTGTTTTCTGCACGAAGGAAGAATGGTCAAGCTCGTGGACCAGCTTTCATTTCCCGGATCATACAGAGCAAATAGTCATATACCATCCCTGAATGGTCTTTTCACGCAAGAAATGTCTCAATCTCCAGTCCGTCCTCCCGATGAGCGCAAGTGATTCGGAGGGATATGACTAAAACCCAGGGGGCATGCATCCTGGTTTGCTTCGGCAGGAAAACTTAGGGTATAGGGTAGGTTTCTGTGGGAGAATATGACTAGTCTGTACCCCCGTCCGTGATTGGAAGAGGGGGTTATTCTAGAACAAGATTCTCTTGTCAAAGTTATGTGAGGTGGCGAGCACCGCCGCTCACCTTTGTTTATCTCGGTAGACATCGCCGAAGAAGTGTTTTGTTTGCGCTGTGAATAGAATGATCTTTGGGTAACCTGTAAGAGGCAGGCCTCTCTCGGTAAAACAAATGTTTTAACGGACTAAAGAAGGGGTAACCTTGAAACTCTGTTTTATACCTGGGGGCATGCAAACATTTTGGAATGCAAGCGAAGAGCGACTATTTATTTTTTAAATTTTTAGGACCTCTAACCCTTTAAACCCATAGGATTGGTCGTTTCCTAACTTGCATAAAGAAAGGATGTGGGGAAAAACTCTAAAAGTTTCCATTTTTATATGAGACATTCTTATCATACGACTGGATTAATCGAGCAGTTTTAGCACATAGTTCAAGCTCGTTAAAAAATAAACATAAGACATGAGTGAATGTTTCTACCTGCATTTAAGCTCGTTAAAAAATGAACTATTCCCCAGTAAATAACCATCGTGAATGTAGTACTTCAGCCGTTAAAGCCTTGGTCCTGTTTGCACCGTCATCTCCACTTTTTCATTGGCCGATCATTCACCTCCATTTGATTGTTTACCCATTTTGAGGAACAGCTGCGAAGAGTGATTCCGCTAGCCATCCTTGTGACGCTGCCGTGATTGGAAAATTCCAAACCTTACCTGGAATCAGCTGCTACTCGTTTTATCACTCGTTCCTCAAAAGACAAGTCTCCTTTAAGCTCTTTTCAACTGACTCGTAAAATATGAAAAGATTGCCAAGTCCTTGGCCTTCCAGCTCGTTAAAGGGACAGGAAGTGCTATCCCTCATCTAGATTTTAATCTTTTTGGACCTGAGGGATTATTACACAAAAAGATCGAGCGCTTGTTTTGTTCGGCTCATTAAAACTATCGAAAATTCATCCCTTCTGTATTGTTTTATACTTTTTCAGACTTAAGGGATTAGATGATGAAAAAGGAATTTTGGAGTTACCTTTACGTTCCTTTTTAGACTCTCTATAATTGAAAAGGACTGAGTTATCTTCGTCGTTAAACTCGTTAAAAAGATTAATAGTGACAAACTTGTCTTTAGACGAGAACGAGTTTCACTATCGCTAGGCTCGTTAAAACATAGCGATGGGTTTGCCCGAAGGGCAAATTATAGAACAAGCATATGTTATCCTCCTCAAGCTTGACAAAAATAAAGAGGTACTGGTCAGCAGTGACTGGGGAAAATTGGGAAGAAAAACTCAAAGAATCTTTATTGGTAGCAAGTCGCTCTTGAACATGACACTTCCACTCCGTGTCCGAGTCGGGTTGGGTTGTTTCATTCACCAGTCACATCACCATGGTCACACCATACCATCCACATTTGGGGTTAATGCTACCAATCCATCACATCAGTGTCGCCGATATGTTCAAGAGAAGTCATCCAGAGAAGTCACCTGTGTCTCACCCACTACCATACATTATACTCCATTCTTTCATGACCGCCACCCTGAACATTGTACCATCAGATCGTTTTCACCTCCATCAAAATCATTTGCTCCGTTCTGTGTCATTGATGTGGGATTCATTAAGGCCCTCCTATGACGGATCACTTCTTGTCGACATCAGCTCATTATCCAAGAAGTTGGTCTAGGAACACCCCATTCAGTACTTTGAAGCTTGCATGCCTCAATGGCAAGTTTCTCACTTCCGGCGACAGGTTTACATCAATGACCTTCGACCAAAAGATTTTTCATGGTGTTCGACGCCAAGTCCTTTATTCACACCACGTGAATTGTACTGCAGTACCTAGAGGATTGCTCTCGCGCTTGTTAACAGTTTACATCATTGACTGGTAATCAAGAGATGTATTTCCATGTTCGACTTCAAAACATTTCTCACATGGATCGACTTGTACTTCAAGTAAAGATCAGACGAGATTGAAGACTCTGGATCTAGTTTCATCCATCCGGGCTGCGATATATATTCAGGGAAATAAAGACATCAAATGTATAGCATTGCAGCACAGATAATCATCCTACCAAAAGGATGATGACTCTATCAGAATCATCAGTCTACCCTCAGATGGTTTTCTGTCCTATGTACATGAAAATGAATTTATAAAGCTGAGCATGGGAATGCCCACCTCAGCTAGATCATGAAAATAGTATGAAGATAATGTATTGTATTGTATCTTATTACAGGTCTCCTCCCAGCATTGAAAGAACTTCGGATCCTCATAATAAAGCATTTCACCGGACACCAAAAGGTTAACGGCCTCATACTTTAGGGGGCAACTGTTATAGACATTTTTGTGCCCTACAACTCTAAGCATGAAATGTCCATAAACGAAGGGCTCCTAAGTCCCTAAAAGAGTTGTTCTAACCCCTAAAGGAACAAGGTCAACAGATTACAGCTTCTCCCAGAAGTTCTCCACCAGAAACTGCTCAGAATAAGTCAAAACAGGATCATTTCAGCTGCTCCACTGGCTAGGTGCATTGCATTGCACCTAAATACACTTTGAGGGTGCGTTTCATTTCAAAAGTGCCTTCTGTGGGGTGCGATGGGCGAGAAATGACAAATGGGAGTGTCATTCCTCGAGGTGGAGAGACAATGGAAGCTTCCATAATCTTCTCCTATGACACTTGCCTCACTGAATTCGACCAAGGATGAGTAAGAGGCCTTCAGTCTCCAAGTGGAAGCAAGAACTGACAGAGAGAAGACACTAATCAAATCACAAGCTGACTCATCCTCCTTACAGTTATCTATATATGGATCCCTCATCCCAGAGATCCAGAGGCTGGAATTTTGCATATTGTAAGGAATTGTTGTTGGTTTTTGAGACAAACATCAGAGTATTGGGTGATCTATGCTTTGTTTGAGGTGAAGAGGGGCTTCTTTGCTGGGAGGTTGATGCTGGGTCAGGAACCACCGGTTGTAACTCCTCCTGGATCTTTTCCTGTTTATCAATAAAAACTATTTGAGTTTTCCTCCATGCTTTTGTATCATTGATGCTTGTTATATTTGTATGGTTAACTTAAATATGATCCTAAGTTGTTTATGAATATAGATCCATGTCTTTGTATAGTGTTCTTATTCTGTGATCTTACAGGTACTTTGTGAAGCTGGGCAAGTAAGGGAGCAGGTAGCTGGAGACTATCAAAGAAGAGAGGGATTGGATCAAAAGGATTAGCGCAAGACACAAGTTGGTTCTTTCTATTCCTCTTTATCTATAGTTCATAAAGGAAATACAAAAGTAGTTTTTCTCTGTTTGTTTCTAAGGCAGCTGTCACACCTTAGTGGGATAGAGCAGTTCTAAATAGACACTTTTCCCTGTAACAAGGAGTCGGGATGTACTCTTCATTGATGGGTACATTTAATCTTCCCCCTCCTACAACTGGGATAGATACAATTTCATCCTCCAGGGACCCTTTACGGAGAGAGTTTGTTCAAACTTCTTATTCTTCGAAACCTGGAACCTTAACTTCATCTGTGACCACATCAGGTGATGACAAGGTGGGTGGAATAGAATCTCTTATATCTACAGTGGAGCTTAGCTGTGAGGCTATCGATAACCCTGCAGATGACCATTCTACTCATTCCTATAGGAAAGAGATAGATGGTGATGTGGCTCATTTTGTGACCCTCGGTTCCACCTCTGCATCGGATTGCTTAGATATTTTTTTTCCATCGGATGAAGCGATATTCGAAGCAATGACAACTGTACATCGACCTTTGGAAGATTTACATCGTCAGTTACACTTTCGTTCCCCTGTGCATGAAGTCGAATCTCGGTCCTCCAGTTCGACTAGTGATGTTTGTATGGTCCCTTTGGCTCCAACACATTCATTTGCTGAAGGAAGTATATTGATTGGTTCGATCATCGTACCTATAAACATCCCTAGGAGTAAGTTGGTGGAGCCCCCTGACGGGCTCTACCTAAGGAAGTGCTTTGCTTAGCTTTGGCCAGGCAATGGCTTCTTTGTATTTTATGTATATTTGTACATATATCATCGAGAGTTTTCTGATATCAGCACTTTTTGGTCTACTGTGGCAGGTGTTGATGGATGATTTGGTCTATTTTGGGTTCGCCGATGGTGCTAGTCGGCACACTCGGAATCTTGCTTCCGCAGCTTGGGTACTCTATTATCCAACTGGTCAATTGATGGCATCAAGAGGCGTGTGCATCGGTCCTGCTTCAAACAATCTGGCCGAGTATACTGCTGTTATTAATTTATTATCTGAGGCAATCTCTCATGGGATCGACTCGTTGGTAGTATATCTTGATTCTCAATTGATAGTGTCTCAATTAAATAACATTTATCGGGTACGGGATCCATCTTTATATCGCCAGTATTTAAGGGTGAGGTTGTTGCAAAGATCATTTACTTATATTAATTATTTGCATATTCCAAGAACTCATAATTGGTTAGCTAATTCTATCGCTAATCAAGCATTAGACTGGCATATCAATCATTCATCACAATAAAATCAAGCATCAAAAAGTCAAACTGTATATATATATCTATATATCTATATATATATATATATATATATATATATATCATAAAACTTCTCGAGTGTACATATGTGTGTCCAAAAAATATACAAAATTGGGACTCAAATTCCCATAATCATGTCTGGCATATCTAATGCCTCGGCTCAGGATGAGCGTCTATGTATGTCATTATAGCATTGCCCACACGCCGAAAAATGCGAACCCAATCACGTGGCATGCCAGCCACATGACGTTGCATATCCTCAGGAAGGTCCTCTATGACGACCATCGGTACTCGGCAGCTCAGTCTCGCCAAGTGTCGCTGGACGTTGTTCAGAGTCCGTTCTGTATCAGCAGTTGCCTCTTCGGCTCCTCGGCCACGCCGTCCATGCCGCGGGAATCCATCTGGTCGTACCAGCCCGCTGTCTGGAACATGATCATCATATCAGTCATTTGAATCTCATCAAAAATATTGTTCAAAATTCATCATATTTGAAAAATCCAAAAAAATCATAAAATGAAAAAATCTTACCAATCTCGCCCCATGCTACATTCGATGGTAACGCTAGATCAAGATCTCCTCGGAAATCCAGCCCAGCATAGGGGTAGTCATCCACGGCGATGATCTGCTGATCCCACCATGTGAAGAAGTCATCGTCGAAGGCAGTCCTTGGGACCTCCCCAACCCCCAGACGTTTCATCAGATCAGCCCACCGGCCCATGCGTGGATCGCGTGGGCTACTGATGGAAACCGCTACCCTGGGGCGGAGTGTGGGAACCTTCTCGAAAAAGAAAGTACACAATATGCTCCCATATCCAAAGTTTTTAGTCTGACCCCTCCTAATAGAAGTGAGCTGGCTCTTCATGATGGCCAGAAGAGGAGTACACCAGTCGAACACAGTAGTGAGACAGTCAACTGCCACGCTCATGTTTTGCCGTGATGCCTGATGCAGAGAGGATGATCCGTTCACTCGAGCCATGGTAAACAGGATTATCCTAAGTGATAAACTTGCCACACGTGTGATGGAAATCTGGCTCCCAACCTTCTTGGGATGTCCCAGGCAGTATATCTGTACATAGTCCTCTATCGAAAGGGCACTTCGTGTCCTGCCCCGGGACTGTACTACCTCTCCCCTTCGGGAAAGGCCCGTGATAAAATAGGTATCCTCCACTTCTACCCTGAGCGGCATCTGATCGATCATAAAGGCTTCCTCATCGACATCCCAACAATCAATGAGCATCTCCAGCAAACGCGTGTTCGCTTTCATATTTGGATATTTGAAAAATTTAAGCAAACCGCATCCCCGGAGTGCATCTAATGCTTCTGTACTGTTCATAACTTCATTGTCTACCGCTGCGTGCTCTCTTTCACGCCACGTGACAGGCATCCTGAGTAAAAATCGAGTTTAAACTGTTAGTTTTTGTTTAAAAATGATTCGCGGTGTGTACGCGGGTCCCTGTGCACACAGTCGTGTATAGGGTCCGCATGTATGTGGGTTCAATATTACCAACCCGCGTATACGCCGCGAGCGAATTTTTGACAAAAGTTCAACGGTGAAACATCAACCAAAAATCCTAAAACCTGTCACAATCAATTGCAAGTTAAGTATAAGGGTTACCTGGAGGTATTCGACGAATTTGAACGGTTGAATCTGGCTATGGGAAGTTTGCTCCTTTTGCTCCAAATCTTTTGCTCTCAAACTCAAATGGTAAAAATGGTGAGTCCAAAATGCCTTTTATAAGTTTTGAAAATGCAAAATTTTTTCAAAATTTTATTTTGTTTGGCCTCATGTGACTTTTAACTTGGGAGCTTGGAATGTCGAGATTGGTTTATTTTTCAGGACATTTTGGACGTTTTTCGACAGTTCAAGACGGTTCCATGACTGCTGACCCGTCATGGCAGGTATTGTGTTCTCACTGGCATATAGGTTAGGGACACCATTTTTCCGTTGCATTATGCATACTAGCCTCCATTTGACCGATACATCTGTCATAGGGTCGATCCCATCGTGTTATGGTTCGTAAGCCATCTTCACTCGCCGATTCTTTAAATCATGACACGATGGTAGAGCCATCCTTTACATGGGCATCCTAGTTAGCACCTCACTGACATTTGTTGCCCATGCTGCTCTGTTTTGAGTAGGCTCGGGAGTCCTCTGTAGTCCCGCCATGACTTATGCGTTGAAGACTCATTCCTCTCAGCTTCTCCGCTTTGTTCTGGCCATATACCCTAGAGGCTCCTTTGTGTTGAGTTGTACTACTGCATTGCATGTTGACCACTTGCACCTTTTGGCCTAGAGCCAGCTTCACTTGGACTCGTGTTTAAGCCAATTTTTGACCATGACGTCTGCA
This sequence comes from Pinus tabuliformis, assembly GCA_031772625.1. Classification (NCBI taxonomy): domain Eukaryota; kingdom Viridiplantae; phylum Streptophyta; class Pinopsida; order Pinales; family Pinaceae; genus Pinus; species Pinus tabuliformis. The sequence goes on from CM062819.1 coordinate 705,065,726, forward strand.
AAATCAACCTTGCATTCCCTTGACTTTTGCAGCTTGACACACTTTGACCCGTGGAAAGAACATATCTTTGAGTGTCACTAACCAGTTTTCACCTCCCTGCATTGAGCATAGGAACGTTCCTTTCCCAGGAACTAGATCATCTGTTTCACCGACACTCGTTCTTTCCACTGTACCATAGCATTCTCTTATTCTTTTTCCGGCTTAACAGAAAAAGACAAAAAAATTAAATATTCCAAAAAGAGTGGGAACGGGACATTATTTCCATTTATTATTGGCAGTTAGAGTCAGTCGTGTCGCCCTTGAACAAAGCACTCAAAACAAAGTCTCCTCCGTATGGGTGGGATTTAGTTTGACTTAGGTACGCCATAACCTTGTTATTGAGTCAGTTCTCCATCGATTGGTTATCTCTTCCAATCATATGGAGGGTTCGTTCGTGCCTCCTGCATGGCGAACTTATATAGAGTCATCATATGCTACCACATAGTCACATTGAGTTGTGCTTTTGTTCAAGGGAAGTTAACCTGAGTCGGCCTCTCTGCGGTGTCTCTTGACTCATCTTTCAGTTGGCCATCCCTGGTTGTTAGTGTCATGTCTATCATCACATCAGTTATATTGGTCCTTTACTCATGCCGGTTTGAGAAGGTCCCCATTGACTTCTTGTTGGCGGGTCTTGTCCTTATCGACGATGACATCTTGCTCTGAGGACGGGCCTAGAGCTGCACCCTGGCCCTATTTTCATTATTGATAGGTTACCTTGTGCTCAGCATCGATCAGTATCATGGGTCTTTGACTGAGTGGTTTCCCTTGTGTTCGACATCATCTTACATTATCACACATTGGGATTCGTGTTGTACCTTGGTTTCCATTTGACCCTATTGGTGGATACCTCGCCTCTGTGTCAGCTTTCATTATTGGTTGGTTCAGAGGGTTTCTGCCGTGCGCTAGCCACATCTTGTGTACGCCGGAAACGTACTTCGGTTGGGTTACTACATCCTTTTCGTCTGATTCCTTCCACATTATTGGCCTACGGGTTACACTCGTGCTAGATTGATGAAGGATGCCTTAATGCCTTCCTTCTAGCGAATCTTTCCCTATCGACTCCGACTCATTGCTCTGGGGCAAAGATCTAGAGTCCATTTGGTAGTACCTTGGGGTTTGCAGTCATTAGTGGCAGATCCTTCGCTATCGACAGTGGGAAACCATCATTGTCTCCTGATCGATAGATTCTTATAGGTGTTCGACTCCAGCTCATCTATTCACATTTGTTAGATTGTACTGGGTACCTTGACGCTCATTATCATTATCGGTGAGTAGTCTCACGTTTGTTAACGGTATACATTAATGACCGGTAATCAAACGATTTCTCACATGGTCGACTTCAGATCATTTATTCCCATGGTGTAGAAATGTACCACGGCGGTCGGTGAAGACCTCAGGTTGTATCAACATTCATTGGTTCACTTGACAGTTGCTCGTGTTGCTGCTAGTTGATACCACTCCACTTTATATGTTGCAGTCAGTCATGGCGACATCTTATATGTTGGCATCTGAGTTTGCAGTGTAGTACCATCCTATTCCATCATGTTCAGGTGGTACCTTTTGGGATCAGTTTTTGATATCAGTGATCCGTTGCATCTTTCAGCATCATTGACAGTCTTATATGTGATATTCAGACATATACTTGTTCATTATGATCAAATGATCCATTATGTATCTTTCAGTCATTTATACTTGTATACTTAGTGGATCCGCTTGTACTTGATATGCGGACATGCTTTACTTTTTCTGAGCATGGATATGCCCGCCTCAGACAGTGTTTCTTTCTGATCTCCTTTGGTGGCTTGGCAGGCTGAATTCTGGTGAAGTCCTCCTCGGTTTTTGACAAACTTCCTTTCCATGTACTCGCATAATATATTTTGGCCATCATGTATCCCTTCTGACCTCATATATTAGGGGGCATCTGTTATAGCTCCAAATCTCACTCTTATGGTTTGTGATGCTGTACTCATGGCCTAGGGCAACCCCTCCTTCCAGACCTGGTCCTAAAATTTAAAAAACAATGTTTTATCCCTTATACGCGACATTCCCTGAGTTAAACGCGTGTATACGCGGGTATGTGTATAGCCAACCCGCGTGTATGTATTAAAACACTTAAAAAAATATAAAGCTCCTTATTTTCGGGCGGAGATCGCGGGTTTTACCTGCTGATCACCTGTTAGTGCCCGTGGCCCAACTGTTCCCAACCAACTCCTAACTAAAAAACTACTTTGGAGATGGTATAAAAAGACCTCAAAGGGAAGGCCTAAGGGAGGAGAGAAGAGAGAGAAAGGTTGTTATGCTGAGATTTTTCCCTTGACCAGGTCTGAAGTCCCTTGTGCCTTCTGCACTTCCCCCATTTTGTACAGGAAACCTTTGTTTCCTTGTGTGTTGATGTTCATCCACCATTTATGACATCATGGAGAGAGTCATGGAAGGAGTTTGTTAGAGGCTTGAGGCTGGAACGGATCCGGAAGGAAGCTTTGCTTGGAGCCTGCTGAAGGTGACTCAGGTGAAAATATTCCTTTTTATGTACTTTATTTGTCTATAATAAAAGAAACACATGTCTTGGTTCCTGAAATGAATCTTCTTTATGTTAATGTTATTCATGCTTAGAATTCATATATAAAAGGTTGTTTGGATTTCATAACTAACTACCTTTCTTTGTAACATGAAGATGGTTTCTTTATAAGTTTTTGTCCATATACTACTGTGTTCTTTGAATTGGTTGTTTTGCAGGACAAAAGAGAAGAAGGGAACTCCAAGAAGGGTTTGGACCCTAAAGGCCTTCTCAAACATAGGACCAAAGGTATGTACCCTTATCATAGAGTTTGCTTACAATAGCATAATGGCTGTATGAATGCATGTTTCTTTGAATAGATAACTCTCAGTCTGCTAGGGTTTCAACCCAAAAATCCCTAGGGGAGTGATTCTCTCTACCACATTTCCATAACTGAATCTTGGAGGTTGGGTCATGCATAGTAACTATTAGCTCATCTTTACCTTGTTAAGTATGTTAATGTGGGTGAATGTGGGGTGGGGTATTATAGAGTGGTATCAAAGCAGGCTCACAACTCTAGACCTTGGGGTAAATGTAGATTCTTATGTTTATCTATATATTTATCATGCATGCATGTCAGTGATTTTGTTGTTATTTCTATTATATCCATGTACATAATGATGTTACAGTTTTGGTGCCATTATTTTGATTCATGTATAATTGATATGCTTTTGATATTATTATGTATCATGCTAATCTAGATTGACCTATGAAGATGAAATAACCTAACCAGAACAAAAAGGAGGTAGTGCTTTTGATTACACCTTTTTTTTGATTTATCTAACAATAGTATGTTGCAGGAAAATATGATACTAAGAGATGAAGAGTATAATGGTTGTGTACAGTTCATATGATTCCCCATATAGACTAGAAGAGAAACCAATAAGATGGGACAAATTAATTGAGCAATAGGGAGAGGGAGAATCTCCTAATTTGGAAAATACATTAATAACTCTGAGAAAAGAGATTAGAAGTTGTAAAGTTGATAATGAGTGGTTTACTAAAGCCCAGGAAAGGCTTGTAAAGGCTCAATAAAATGAAGATGAAGCTAATGTGGCCATTCTTCATAGCCTTTTAGATTTATATAATCATGGAAAACTGGGGATGAGTCATGGAGAAAAACAAGAAGAAAAGAGTAATGGAGTAGATTGAAGTTGGTCTTAGAAAAGGTATAGGATGGATAGAGATGATATAGTAACTATTGGGTAAACTTGAGAGGAGGACTAGTATGCATGTATTTTATTTTAGCTCGACTTCTAGGAGACATCATCACCATCACCACCAACATCATCAGAGGAGGAGTGACAAGGAGTATTTCCCATAGGAATTCAAGAAAGCCAAGCCTCCTAATTTTGATGGTGATTTTACTAAATCAAAAGATGCAGAAGCATGGTTGCTTGGAATGATAAAAATGTTCAGACTTAATGATTACTTATAGAATATGAAAACGAAGATAGCTACCTTCGGTCTCAAAGGAAAAGTAGATATTTGTTGCAAAGATGTCCAGCATGCCGGTGCATTAAGGAAGATAAACTGACTTGGAAAGATTTTGGAAGACTCTTCAAAAAGAAGTACCTTTTTGAGAGGTACTATGATGGAAAGGCTAAGGAATTCAATGAGCTCAAGATGGGTTCCATGACAGATGAAGAATATACAACCATATTTCTAGAGCTTTTGAGATATGTGCCATATCTCAAATATGAGAAAGCAAATATTTGAAGTTTCATCAGTGGATTTCCATTATCATTGAAACACTAGATTGATTTTTATGAACCTCAGTCATTGGAGGAAGCAGTAGAAAATTTGAAGCATTGATATGAGTAGTCAAAGTGCAAACCTAAGTTCAAGCATGATTGAAAGGCTAGTGAAAATACAAATGGAAAATGACCCAATAATAAAGGAAGATCTCCGGATGTAGGTGGAAAATAAAATATGGCTCTTCATAAGAATTCTAATGCATCTAAGAAATGACATGAGTTTCATCCTGTGGAGAAGAAAAATTAAGGTAATGGAAGAGAACCATTGAGTTTTGGACTTGTGGTGAAGACCATCACAAGAGATATTTTCCATTGTATTAGGGTAGAAGGCCTCATATCTACAAGTTCTAAGGAGGCACAAACAATTGGGGTTGTACTAGGTCAGAGCATTCATTGAATCTACGTAGCAGTTGATAATTGGTAGGCAACCACTCATCATGTATCATCGAGGAGGATGGTAAGGTTTGTGATCAAATTTTTTCTATTTTGATTGATCCAAGATCAAATTATAGGTATATTAGACATGAACTAGTGGATCAGTGTTATTTGAACAAGGAATTTCATGAAAAATATTTGTTGGTGCAATTAGCTATAGGGACCAAGAGAAGAGTTCACCATTGGGTGAAATCTTGTGCATCTAGGCTTAATGGAATGCCTAAATTAGCAAAACTGAATTTGATTACTTTGGGTGCATATAACATTCTTTTCAACATGAATTGGTTGTTTATTCATAGGAATATGGTAGATTTATATGAGAATGAAATTGATTGTTTGGACGATGATGGAGAAAAGAGAGTCTTGTAGGGAAGGAGGAATACTACATAATTATAATGGTTACAATGATGCAAGATAAATGTAGCCATGAGAAAGGATGTTTATTGTTGTAGCTCATGTCTCTGGTGACAAAGGGTTTGATGATGAGGATGGTTAAGTCTTGAGGAGGTATCCTATCTTACAACAGTTTTAGGATGTTTTCTCTAAAGAGATTCCAAAGTTTCCTCCTCATAGGGAGGTGGACTTCTCTATTGAGTTTATTCTTGGAGAAATACCATCATTTAATGTACCATATAGGATAAGCACTCTTGATTTGGTGGAATTGAAGTTGTAGCCTAAAGAGATTCTTGATAAGGGATACATAAGGCCAAGTGTATCTCCCTATAGGCCACCAGTGTTGTTTATAAACAAGGAGGATGGTACTCTCAAATTATTCATTGATTACAAGAAGATGAACAAGGTTACCATCAAGAACCGATATCCATTGCCTCATATTCATAATTTATTTGATGATTTAAAGGGAGATGTAGTGTTTTTGAGGATGGTTTGAGATTAGTACATCCTCAGGTGTGAATCAAAGAAGAATCCATCTATAAGACTACATTTCGTACAAGGTATGGACACTATAAGTTTGTAGTGGTTCCTTTTGGTCTTACCAATGATCGAACCACCTTTATGTGTGAGATGAAGTGTGTGTTGCACCCTTACTTGGATAATTTTGTGATAGTCTCAGTGGATGATATCTTGGTCTATTCAAATAATGAAGAAGAGAATTTAAAGCACTTGGCAGCAATATTGAGATTTTTGAGAGAGCATAAGTTTTACACCAATCTCAACAAGTGTAGTTTATTTTAGAATCAAATTCATTACTTTGGACATGTTGTTTCCAAGGAGGGGATAATAGTGGATCCAAAAAATATTAAGGCTATCTTAGAGTGGCTAGCTTTGAATAATGTGCTTGGGGTCAGTTTATTTATGGGACTAGATGATTATTATAGGAGGTTTATTAGGAATTTCTCTGCGATTGGCCATCATATTACATATTTGTAGAGGAAAGAAAATAATTTTGAATGGTTTTGATTGTGCAACTAGCTTTGATTAGTTGAATCAATTTCTTACCAATGATCTAGTTTTGAGGATTACAGATCTTGATAAAGACTTTGTGGTTTGTAAAAATGCATGCAAGGAAGGACTTGGTGGATTCTTGATGTATGAAGGGTAGTTGGTTTGCCATGAATCATAGAAGTTGAATGAGCATGAGAAGAATTATGTGACTCATGATCTTGAGTTGGCAGGTATCATTAATGTATTGAAGATGTGGTGATGTCATCTCCTTGGTAGGAAATTAATTTTGATGAGTGATCATAGTGGATTGAGGTACTTATTTGACCATCCTAATTTAAATGCAAGGTAAGATAGATGGTTTGCTATTGTTAGTGAGTTTCAATTTGAAATTAGGTACATCAAAGGAAAGGAGAACTGGGTCAGGAATTCTCTTAGTAGGAGAGTACAGGTGAGTCATATTTTAGTTGTGAGCTCTTATCGGGTGGATTTGAGCGTATGGATCTTACATACAGGGAAACATGATGAGAGGTACCAGAAATATTGCAACAACAAGGTGTGAGTGATAAGGATGAGGAGTATAACCTAAAAACATATGGCTTGGTTAGATTCAGGAGCAGGATCTATGTGCCTAATAGTATTGAATTGAAGAAGCTTATCTTGAGAGAGTTTCGTTTCAATCATGATTCAGGCAATCTAGGATACCAAAAGACTTTGAAAACTATTAATAATTTTTACTATTCACATAATTTTAAGAAAGAGGTGGTTTAGTTCATTACTAAGTGCTTGGAACTTCAATAGGTGAAAGTGGAATGTAGGCATCCAATTAGTTTATTGCAGCCTATTCCAATTTTGGAATGGAAATGGGATGCCATTTCCATGGATTTCAATATAGGATTTCCAAGGACATAAAGGTAGCATGACTCCATCATGGTTGTGGTTGATAGGTTGACCAAGGTAGTTAACTTTGTTGTAGTAAAGTCTACTAATTCAAGTAGTGAAGTCACTCCAATCTTCATTAAGGAGAAAGTGAGGTTGTGTTGCAATGAAATTTACATGTAAGGAGCTATTGCTCCATGATCTCATTCCCAATTGAGATTACCAGACAACAAAAAATAAAATGGCTAAGACAATCTAATAACAATCCTTAATCCAAATGGCCATGCATGTAGTTTCAATGTAATTTCTAATGCTACAAAGTGTGAGCAAATACCTTTCCTTCTCGTAGGTTGGTGAAGGGTTTTGGGCTTGATGCAAAATGCTTGCACTCTAGTCAAGTGATCTCTTTCATTTAGTCCCAATCCAAATATTGCACACAAACAAAACCAAACAAGATGACAAGTGATCTTCCACAGAAGATCGCCAACTCAAAACATTTAGAAGCCACACATATAAATTACTACAAAACTGATATAAGGGGAAGGAACATAGATTTTTATTAACCATATAAGTGAAAGTACATCAATATACCTTCCAAAAAAGGATATTCTCTCCTCAATCTTGTAGTATGGTCTCCTCTCCCAATACAGCAAAGCTCTCTTGCTATATTTTTCGATACTTTATCTTACCCCCTTTCCTCTTGGAAAGTTTATATCGGCTCATTCTATTCTCCAGGAGAATGTATATAGATTGCTAGGGGATTGAGAAGTTAGGAAACTTCTACAATAATGGACTCCTCACTAACTCATACACAATTGGGTCAATTTGATCTCCTTAGGGATGAAAAACTCCAAAATCCTTTTTCATAATTATGAGCGTTTTCTCAATTACCTCAATTATGAGATAATTATTATCTCATAATTATAATATTTTAGAAAATTAATTATATCATGTAATTCCACCCTTTTATCATGTGATGAATCTCACATAAGTAAAATAAAATGTCAAAAGGCATGCATTTTACCCAAAAAATGGAGGCAAGTTGATATTGGGTTTCTCTCACTATAATGGTGTGGAAAATAGGGTTATAACAAATACCCCCTAATGCATGAGGTCATAAGAGAAATGGATAGCTGAAATGAATTATAATAATACTCAAAAATCAAAATGGGAGGAAGGATCCAATACTACAAAGATTGATCGAAGGCACTGAAGTGTTTAATTCTCAATTATATTGATAAAATCTTCGAGGTAGGCATACCCATGCTTGGTCATAAAGAAATGTTGATCATGGCTGTCAAAATATACACTACGGATGCATGACATGAAATTATATACATGGCCATGAAAATACTTGGTGGATCTATGTGACTAATTAGATAGAGCATAGCCACCAGAAAATACGATGTGGATCTATGTCACAGTATACATTAGTAGAACTATGATTACGTGACAAAGAGAGAAGCTTCGTAGATAGCCCTCAAAGTACATAAATGATACATAACTCCAATGCAGCTTGGGAAGGGTGCCATATAAGAGTGAGATGTCCCTAACCCAGGGTCTTCGACATAACCCTGATGGTATGAATTTACATCATGCAAATAAGTGAGTTGATGTTGAGCATGGTAGAAACCACTTGATTTCTAGCTAGTGATTTAAACCAGTAACATACATGGGGCAATTCAAAAATGAGTAAATGGAACCCAAGGTACCTAGTACAACCCACCAAGTTTGAATAAATGAGTTGGTGTCAAACACCAATGAAATTGATCAATCAGGAGCCAATGATGTAAACCCATTTTCAATCATGAGGAAGCCTTCCACTTAGGTCATCAAGCTCCAAGATACTACTCGTTCCTAGATCAATCTCTGGGATAATGAGCTAGAGTTGACAACAAAAGATCTATCAAAGGAGGGCCTTGAAATATCCCCCATTACTCGACACGGAAAAAACGAGGATGATGTGATGTATGGATGAAATCATGAAGCGATGAAGTACGACTAACATAGGTATGGTTGTCTTAAAAAGGTAAACAATCTATTGTTGATGTCCAACATAGGCTAAGACGTCCCTTGAACACATAGCAACATGACATAAGACTGAATTTGAAGCATGACTAATGAGCACCATTTGATATCATGCAAATATGTAGGAGGCATTGAAGCATGCTAAATATGATTGGAAGAGTAACCAGCTGGAGGAGTAGACAAACTCATATGTATGATAAGGCTCCTAGGTAAGCTAAAAACCAACTATGACATAATGAAGCAGACAAATGTCATTTTCAAAGTCAACCTGACGGGCGCTGCCATTTTGATGACTAATGGAAATAAAGTTTCCCTCCCTTATCTTTTTATAAGTTCCTTTTTTGTAAGGTTGTCCCCCAAGCCTGAAAAAGAGATCAAATTATATAAGGGAGAACCTCCTAGCTAAAGTATACTAGGGTATTCCTTTTTCGTAACTAGTCTATCATAGTTTGGAAAAAGGTTAAACTTATACTGGTTAAATGACCTTTCAGGTACTTTTAGGAGCTTGAAAGAGAAGTTCACTCGAGAATATTTTCAAAATTAAGGAGTCTGAAAAGAGCTTAAAGGAAACTCCTCTTGCAGGAACAAGTGGTATAGAGGATAGAAACGGGTTCCAATAGTGATGGAACAGCTCATGTCATATTGAAGACAAGAGGTGGGCTAATATGACCACTCATCATAGTAGTTCCACCAAGAAAAGGTAGAACACTAAGTGAAAGTGGATGATAGGCCAAGCAGGTGATGACGATGGAATGAGCAAACCAAGGCTCATATTGTATAAATAGACTGATAGAAATGTCACTCACAAGGGATAATTGGTGGAATCCTCCTGGGGTATATCCATAAATATGACAAAGAAGAGGAAATCAAGCTTAGATTCTAGGTCATGGTGGGTCAAAAGGAGGGATTATGAAAATAGTATAAAATGACTACATGGACACCAAAATAGCAAGGGTGTGTTATACTAGGTTTTACATGACCAGGTAACCTCTACCACCAAGATACAATGTGCATAAAGAAGAATGGCTAAATCCACAACTTGACAGGGTCAGACCTAAGGCATAATGATGGCACTGAAGGTCAAGAATGTGTTAGTGACAGTGATATATGACCTACCCCTATATGCCAATAAGAGGAAACATACCTTAGGTCCAATGGATGTCATATAAGAGACATCATCCTATCCTATAAAAATCATCCATAAAGACTAGACCCATGGTTAGATCATATAATAATGAAAGAAATAAACATGGATGAGGTAAAAATAAGGGCATATATATATATATATATATATATATATATATATATATATATATATATATGTATGTATGTATGTATGTATGTATGTATGTATGTATGTATGTATGTATGTATGTATGTATGTATGTATGTATGTATGTATGTATGTATGTATGTATGTATGTATGTATGTATGTATGTATGTATGTATATATATATATATTTTTTGGATTTTTGGCATAAATAAGGCATGCCAAATACTTTCATCACACAGCGAACCAATAAGAGATAAAACATCATACTCCTATGTACAATATGTACAAGTGAAAAATAGTCTAATAGGACATGCTAGAGTGTTAGATACCTATACTACTAGTGTAACATGTTATTGTTATTTTTTTTTTCTCGGTAAAAAGACTAAACTATTCTATTATGTACAGGATTCAAAAATGCATCATGGTGAAACAGGAGAGAGTCAGGCTCTGGGCATGTCACCCGAGAGCGATTGAGTCATCCCAAAACTAGCCCACACAAGGGTGCCAGACACAAAAACCAGACTTCCATAGGAGCTCGCCCACGCAGGGGCACCAACCATTTCATCCCACGTAGGGAACACCGACCTTACCCAGATCATTGACACAAAATTCAGGAACATGTACATAGACCCAGACATGAAAGAGACCAGACGCATTGTTACTTTAACAAAGTCAAAAAACAAACAGCAAAAGACCATACAAAAGGCCATCGAAACCTTATGTGCGGGTGTCCTCAGTCGTCCGTTTGCACCTCCTCGACCCGGCACCAGCCATAGGCTTCTCTTTCAGCCGCAGTGGGAAAGGTGTCTTCCTCCTCGCAAGTTCCCGGCTTCTTATCTTGCGTGCATTGCATTACGTCTTCCGAGGCTGAGGCCGCATCCTTAACCTTCTGCTCCTTGTCCGCTTCAGAGGCCGTTGCTTCATGCTTCTGATTGTCATTCATCCTCTGCCCCTGTTCATCCAGGGCGTCCTCATCTTCCCTTACATTTTCTATGAACAAGACTGAGACATGCGCGCTAATCCGCGGATTGTTCATGGCATTGCTGAAATTGAATATAGCCGAACCAAAGGCAGGCAGGGCATTCGAGCTCGAAGCCCCTGCATCCATGAATTGGCTGGAGTGGAGGGGGTTGGCGTCAGTAGAGCGAGCGAGGTTACAGTGGCAACAATGGACAGCATTGTCCGCTTCATGACTGCGCGTGGTTCCCCCCCTGGAGGTACCTCGGCGGCTAAGCATGCGCTGTCGAGGTCTCACCATTCTCGTGGGATGCGGAGGAGCGAAATTCCAAACGACCACAGGGTAGTTCAAATCCCCTGCAACCAGACCCCCTGCACCCAACTCCGAATGAGGGATGAACCAGACAGACGGATAAGAAATCCCGACAGAGACGGAGAGGCCAGGCAACTGCAAAACCCCAAACATTCTCTGATCCCAAGCAGCGATTTCCCTTATAACTTCACCGGCTCTGCTTTGGAGCTCCCCCGCCATAACTGCTGCTGTCGCCTGAGCCAAGTTACCTCGCGGATCATTAACTCTCTTCTGCCATCCCACCTTATACCAGCTGCAGTCGATGGCTATGTTCTTTACTGCTGCCACGTGATGGCCACGGGCTGGCATGTGGCCATCTCCCAATGCCTGTCCCATCTCATATATCACCCGCATCCGGGGGCGCTGCATCGTTCTGGACTAGTTGAGAGCACTCTTGAGCCTTGTCATGTGTTAATATAGTGTTCAGCTGCCCTATGATTAGAGAGTGATCAGTCTCCACTCCTACATTGGCCATGAAGTCCGCAACCCTGTTGCCTTCCCGTCTTGTGTGAGTGAAGGTGATTGCTCTGTTGTTATGGAGCTCATGTTCTATGGCTTCCAGTCTTGCTTCAAGCCTCCAGCTGGTGGCGATATTCCTGGCCTGAGATCCATTAAGGATTTTTTTGGCCATGTTTATAAGGATCTGAGAATCTCCTTCCACCTCTAGGGAGTGATAGTTGTGTCCCCCAGCAAGTAGTAATCCCCGCCATAGACCCTCTAGCTCAGCTGAGTTGTTGGTGTCCCATCCAATGTTTCCAAAATACAGCATTAGGGGGGCACCTTCATGATTTCTTATTATTCCTCCAAAGCCTGTGAGACCAGGATTCCCTTTTGAAGCACCATCAAAGTTGAGTTTGAATGTAGACCTTGCTGGGGGCTTCCATGTGTTCAGATTTTTGTTGTTGGTTTTAGAGTGGTCCATCTCATGAGAGCCTTGAGTATGATGAATTTGCCATTTGTCCATAATGGTTTTTTCACTGGCTAGCGTAGGCCAGTCCTCCTCCTTCTAGGATTTTAACATAAGAGTCTCCTAAAGATTTCTGCATAGCAGGTTCCAAATGTTGTCTATCGAGGAGTACTGATTTTTAAATATAAGATTGTTTCCCTCCTTCCATGTGCTCCACAAAACTAGCCCGGGTACTAGTCTCCAAAGATGATTGAGGATTTCACTCTTGTAAGGGTTCTGTGGCCACTGACGAATAGAATGCGTGATGTCATTCTCAAGTCTACATCTTCTTTGACACCGAAAGCTCGCCTTTTCCCAGAGTTGATTTTCCAGGGGGCAAGAGTCCATCAGATGTTGGAGAGTTTCCTCATGGGTGCTGCAGTTGAAACAGATGGAGGGGTCATGAAAATTTATTCTTCTAAGCTTGTCCCAGGTTAAAATTATCTGATGTCCTACCAGCCAGAGAAAATGACAGATTTTGGGCCAGGAGTCCGAACTCCATATTTTACTCCAGATTGGGTCCTGAGGATTCATTGCATAAGATTTTGTAGGCCTCAGATGTGGTGTAAGCTCCTTTCGGCTGGTATCCCCACCTTAGAATGTCTCTACTCTCGTCACACCTAATTTTCCTTTTGCTGAGTTCCCTTTCCAGCTCCACAGAGATTTGGATATCTTCATTTGTGAGTACATGGTTACCCGGTTTCCAGATCCTGAAGCCCTTCTCAGAGTCCTGAGCCCAGTATTGCCTAATCTTCGCTTGCTGTGTCTCCTCCTCAATGGTGTCCGGAGGCAGGTTCAGAACATTACTAAGAGTAGGCATTTGGTTCCAGGCGTCTGTCCAAAATCTAGTGGTGAGACCGTTTCTTACTTCCCAGAAACTATGCTGCTGAATCATTTGATAGTGTTCTTTGGCTGCATTCCAAATTAGCGATCCTTTATCATTGGGCTTTAATCTGATGAGTTCTTCCTGGGGTCGATGATTGGCATACTTTTCCATCCATAATGTGACCCATGGTTTGCCTAGACTTGTGAGCCATTGCCACCATATTTTGGCCCCCATGATGGCATTGTTGTGCTCGGGATCTCGTAGTCCAATGCCTCCTTTTGCTTTTGGTTTGCATACAGTGCTCCACTTTACCAATGCCCATTTGAAATTAGTTGCATTGCCACCCCAAAGGAAGCGTCTCTGGATATTCCTTAGTCTTTTTAGGACCCACTTCGGTGCAGCTAGGATGGAAAATAAGTACAGCGGCATTGCTTGTAGAACGACCTTTATGAGCACTGCGCGACTGACTAAGTTCAATGCTCTGTGCGTCCACTGGTTGAGACGGGATTCAAGCTTTTCAATGAGGCTGCGCCAAGAGGAGTGCTTGATGACTGAGACAGTAAGGGGGGCCCCAAGGTACTTGGAGGGAAGGGTGGCGACAGGGAACCCCAAAATGCAGACTATAGCAGACTTGACAACCGGAGGGGTATTAAAGAAGAAGATCTGCGATTTGGAGCAATTGATGCTGGTTCCAGAGGCTTCGGCGAAGTCATTGACAACGACTTTAAATCTGGAAGCTTCTTGAATGGAGGGGTAACCAAAGAACATGGTGTCATCAACAAATTTCTGATGGGAAATGGCAGGCAACTGATGAATAGAGAGACCTTTAAGCTGATGAGTATGAAGGGCATTATTAATGTGATGTCCCAGTCCTTCAGCCATTAAAACAAAGAGGAAGGGAGAAAGAGGGTCCCCTTGCCTTATGCCTCGCGAGGGGGCAAAGGGTCGAGAAGGGATCCCATTCACGAGTATGGAGAAACTAGTGGAGGAAATGAGGCTAATGACCTAGCGAATCCATGCGGGACTAAAACCGAAAGCAGTTAGCATTTGTTGTACATAATCCCAGCTGAGTTTATCAAAAGATTTTGAAAGATCCAGTTTTAGGAGCATACCTGCCTGTTTTGAGTGCTTGAGAGTGTGTATGATTTCATGTGGGAGGATGATGCTGTCCATGATCTGTCTCCCCTCCACATATCCTGACTGCTCCGGAGAAATGAGCATTGGCAAGAGGGGCTTTAGCCTGTTTTCAATGACTTTGGAGATGACTTTGTATATTACCTTGCAGAGTGCGATCGGTCTGAACTTATCCGATTTGATCGAGTCCTCCTCTTTTGGGATTAAGGCTATGAATGTGGTATTGAGTGAGGGAAGCAGCCAGTGATTCACTCGTGATTCCTCAACCACTTCCCATACTTCCAATTTTATTAGTTCCCAGAACTTGTGGAAGAAAGTGGTGGTGAAACCATCCGGGCCGGGAGCTTTACCTTGTTTAAGCTGAGCCATAGCTACGTCCACTTCCTGTGTTTGGATTGGACTGAGGAGGAGTTCATTGTGCTCATCCGTGATTAATTTTGGTACATTGCGTATGATTCTTTCGATTGCTGGACGTCTGTTGATGTCAGGCTCTTGATGGACTTGCTTGAAGTGGTTGAGGAATTCCTTCTCAATATCTTCGTGCTGTTCCACCCTTTCTCCTCCTGATGTTTGAATGTAAGGGATGTTATTTCACATTCTACGCTGCACAGTGGTTCTGTGAAAGAATTTGGTATTTAGTTCTCCCTCTTTTAACCATCTGATTCTGGACTTTTTCTTCCAGTATATCTCCTCCTGCTTTCTTCTCTCCTCAAGTTGATTGTGGATGAGCTGCTCCTACTTAAGGGTTCTCTCTGTGTGGCCTTTTGTACTTATTTCTTGCTGCAATTCCTTCAGAGCTTTTTGGAGATCATGTTGCGCCCTAAAGATGTTTCCAAAGGTCTCTCTGTTCCATCGCATGAGGTAGAGCTTTAAATGTTTGAGTTTCTATTGGAACTGGTACATCTTGGAGCCGTCTGGGGGCCTGAAGGATGTCCATGTAGAGTGAACCAAATCTTTCAATGAGGGATGGGTGAACCAAAATTCCTCGAAGCGAAAAGGTCTTCTTGTGGTGCTGCCAGGACGCTGCCATTGAAGGGCTACCGGCCAGTGGTCGGATCCAGAATGTGGAAGAATGGTTGCTGAGAAGTCTCCCCCTAGGTGAATCGAGTTGTCTGAGATTAGGAATCGATCTAGCTTGGATGCTATTTGATGCTTGCCTGCTCTTCGATTGCTCCACGTAAAAGTGCCATTGCAATAATGTAGATCTACCATGGATGCGTTCTGGATAAAGTCTTTAAAGTGGGTATTGTCCTGTTCCAGCATGTTTCTGCCTCCAATCTTTTCCTCCAATTTTGTTATCATGTTGAAATCCCCCCCAACAATCCAGAGCGGGTGCCTTCTATTGGAGTTAAGAGCTTCTATGGTTTGGAGGAGAGCAATTTTTTCCTTGGCTTCCTGCGGGAAATTTACATTCGAGAGGTTCCCATGTATATTCGTGCCTATTATGTGAAAAGCAGCCTGAATTAGACTATGAGAAGCATGAAAGTCCATGAGGGTAAGTGCTTGGGAGTTCCATGCGATAGCCAGCCCTCCAGATGCCCCAGAGGCATCCACAGCGATTGAATGACTACCTGGCCAAGCTTTAGAGAGGATCACTTCTAGAGTTGAGCTGTTACATTTTGTCTCTTGGAGAAAGCATATTTGCGGCTTTTCCATTCTTAACATATTTTTTAGCATTCTGAGTTTTCCTGGGCTGTTGAGCCCCCTTAGGTTCCATGAAATGAGCTTCATGATTCACTATTGGTAGAGGGCTTGTAGTACTTCGTAAGCTTAGCATACCTGCCTGAGTCTACCAGGATCTTCCCTACCGCTATTGTTCTTTGGAGATCAATTCTTCTTCCTCTTTTTTTGGAGTCTTTTGGAGTTTGGCTTAAATCCCATTGGCTTCCTGCTTGGATACCAAGCTGGTGCTGATGGTATGCTCTGGAAATTACCATTTCCAGTTTGTTAAGCTGAAACTCTGGGATGCTTTCATAAGCTTTCTTTTTGCATGCTGCTTCAAGTTCCAATATGTCTAATCCATTTAGATCTATACTCTCCGGTTCTTCCTCCATGCGTTGCATCTGGTTGTCTTCTTCCGAGGGCATGTTTGGGCTTTGGAGTGGGTCTGAGGATCTGTCAACCTCCATTTCATTTTCTTTTTCCCCTTGCTTTTCCTTGCTTTCCGAGGGGTTATCTGGGGCCGCTTTGGTTGGAGGAAGGTTCGAGGAGGGGGCTGAAAGAGGTGGTTGGGTGGAGGAGGAAGGGATATCAGTGTTGGGGGGAGAGGAAGTGTTTTTCTCTTCCGTGGTTTGAGCCAGGATTCCAAAGCTATTTCTGACCGCAGGGTCAGAGGTGTTATTTTGCTGGGGTTTCTTCCCTGTTGTTGATTTTTTGTGAGCTCGTTTGCGGGTAGGGGCTTTGGTGAAGCCATCATGGGTCAAAGAGTCAGAGGGGATAGGGGCAGTAGCTTTGACATTTAGGGGGCAATCTCTAAAAAGATGCCCTATGGCATGGCATTTATGACATCGAAACGGGACATGTTCATAGTCTAAGGGTTGAATCCATTCATAGTCACGGTGAGAGAGACTTACCGATTCTAGCAAAGCTTTGTCCAAGCGCATAAAGACGCAGGTGTGAGTGTATGATGTGTATCTTCGCATTTTCGTTTCTTCAGCAACCTTTATGTATTCCCCCAAACCATTTCCAATGTTTCTCAGGATATCCTCACCCCAATACTCATCTGGGAGTGAGTATAGTCTTATCTAGACCGGAGCCCAACTGAGGTCCTCCTTATCTGGGCTGAACCTGGGTGCCCAGTCCCTTAAGTATAGACCTGCTAAGTTGAAAAAGTAAGGTCCCTCCACTAGGATTCTGTATTTGTCTTCCAGGCAGAAGAAGATCGCTGTGAAGATCCTTTTGGGCCTAGCTGCAGAGTTACATCGCCCTTCGACTTCCATTTCGCTGCGATCCAACTGTGTAGGGATTTTTCCGTTAGCCAAAACCCTATAAATTTCCCGATGAGCGCATGATCTGTCATAAACTGGATTCTTTCTTCTATTTTCTCTCCCAGCAGTTCGATTCTGGGTCGATCTGTTGCTATTGGTTTGCAGGTGGTCGAGGAGACCTTCAGGGCATCATCTGGTCGGTTATTCCGCCCTGTTTCTTCATCCACCTTATTATCCGGTTTGTTCTTGCCATTGCGCTCATGCTGGCGCGGGATCTCCTGATTGATCACATTCTTGTTGATCGATCCAAAGTGTATCGTTCCTTCTGTTTGGTTCTGCGCTTTATTTGCCATGGGGGAGGTCGCCGTAACCCCCCCTGGGGGTTATCCATTTGCCTTCCGGTCCCTTCCAATGCAGTTGAGTGATTTCTGGGTGCAGGGTCAGGTCCTTGATGGTTGTCTGCGCAAGTCAGGCTGCGTCGTCTGAGGATAGTATGAAACCCTAGCAGTCAAGCTGCTTCAGTCCCATCCCGTCCGAGCACCTCATTTATATCATAACATGTTATTGTTATTAGTGGAACCCACTTATTGTATTATTGTGCCCCTGCAATATTATTGTTATGTAGGCTATGATTGTATTGGGACCCCTTAGACTCCTATATATCAGAAGGATGCCTTTTCATTTGTATCATACAAGAATTGTTCATTTCCTTAATGTAAAGGAGGTTCCCCCTTGAAGAGGCTAATTTTAAAGTCATTGATCTATCTTTTTTTCTATTTTGTGAGCTGGTTGCATAACATTTGGTATCAGAGATTTTTATTCTAGGGTTTTTCTACTTCAAATAGGTCATCTTGGAATTTGCACTATAACATTTTTCTATGAAGTTTCATAATATTAAATTAAAATAAATTTGAGGTGAAATTGTGATGGACCTTGTATCCAAATTTTAGAACTTTTCTCGCTATATTTTCATAGATATGATCCAAGGAAGTTAGGGTTTTTGTAGGTTGCCAAATTGTATGTAAAATAGGTGACTTGGGGAAAATCATCATAAATTTCTCTTTGAGTATTAGATTGAAATTTCGTGACAATTTACAAAAAGAGAACATACTGTCCTTTTCTATATATCATTTCCAGTTCCAAAGGTCGAAACACCTGGCACTTCATACAAGTTCACTCTACTGAACTAGTCTATAATCAAGCCATTGTGGGATATTTGGAATAACTCTTTATTCGAGAATCCAATATTGATTAGACTTGTGTGGTTGGAAAGAGGACTTAGAGTTCTACCAAAGGACGAAATTTTAGTCCTTAGAGATCTGAAATTACAAAGATACAATAGATTCAATATCGAGCTCCTACAAAGTGAAAAAAGGTGAGTAGTCTTTTTAAAATTTTGCATAAGTTTGGTTTGAAAAAATAGTTTGAAGTAATTCAAAAGGAATAGTGAATCATAATTATGATTAATTGATGCCCCAAATAAATAAAATTGAAACACATAGTAAGGAACCTCAAATCTCTACCATGACTCATGAAGAAGATGAAGAAATGTAACATGATATATCAAAATTACGAGACCAAGTGAAACAAATTTCACTCTCACAAAAAGTAATATAAGTTAAGATGGATGGTTTAAAGAAATGCGTGGAAGCTATTATTTATGGCATGGAATCTAAGATGGATGGTTTAGAAGTAAATAATGAATATTTGAAGAAAGACATGAAAGGTTTCAAAGGAGGTTTGGCAAAGTTTCCTCAAGAAATGCTTCCTCATGGCGAAAAGGTAGTAGAGAAAGCCAATGATGGGAAAAAAAGAAACATTAATCATGATTCCATAGAATATAATGTTGGATTGAGGATCCACCATGTTCTAAAGATCAATATGAGGAAGTTTGATGATAAGGATGCATAACATCGATGCTACAAATGGAGCACTATTTTGATCTCCATAATGGGCAAAACACACAAAAGGTACACACTACAACTTTATATTTACAACCAAATCAGTTTGTATGGTATGGATGGCTTTTCTTTCGTAAACAAATTGTCACTTGGTCATTTTTTATGAAGGAAATGATAGCACATTATGAGGATACAAAAAGAAAAAACTTCTTTAGCCAATTGGTAAATCTCAAACAAAAGAGTTCAATGGTGGAGCACATTGAGGAATTCCAAAAATTGAATATAAGGTAAAATATATTCTAGAGGAGGATATAATTTATGTGTTCATAGGTACTTTAAAGGATAACATTCAACATGAGTTTCAAATTTTGGAACTTGATTTAATTCGAGAAGGCATTCAAGTTGGTAAGAAAAATTGAAAGAAAAATTATGGTAACAAGGAAGCCTACCACTCACTCCTATAAAAATGGAAGTGTTTGTTCCCCTAGTGCTTCTAGGGAAACTAGTGTCTTTTTGATCGACTAGCCCTCTAGGTTTGGCAGCTACCCTAGAAACAACAGTTTAAAGAAATTCGTGATTTATTCTATATATAATAGATAAGAGAAAGATGAAGGAACCAACCTGTAACTTCTGCTTAATCCCTTGCTCGATATTCCCCCCCTTGATAGAGCTTTGCAACTCCTCCCCATACTTATCCTTCTTGGATAGTACCTGTAGAAACACAATAATAAAGAACCATCAAAGCATCTTGATCTATTATATCATAAGCATTTCAAAATTAGATATATAATGAACATACAATAGCATTCACAAATGATGACATTCACAATTGCACAATTATATGGAAGAAAACTTGAAGAACTTTATTAAATAGAAGGGAGAATCACAACCCAGTTGTCTGATCCAGCATCACCCTCCCAGCATCAATCCCTCTTCACCTCATGAAATAGCAAGATCACACCAACAATACAATGTTCTTTTCATAAAATACAAACTATCAACACTTCCTGGCAATTCAAAACGTTCCAGCCTCTGGATTTCTTAGATGAGGGATCCATTTATAGATGTGTGCAAGGGTGTGAGTCATCTCTGGGGTTTTTATTAGTTTCATTCCGCTTGTTACAATTTGTTCCACTTGGATATTTCTTGGATCTCTTACTCATCCCTGGGTGAATTCAGAGAGGCAAGTGTCAGAGGAGAAGTTTCTAGAAGATTCCACGAGCAACCACCTAGAAAACTATCTCGGACATTTGTCCATCCTTGCCCATCACACCCTATAGAAGGCCTAAATAGTATGCATCACACTTGGTCAATGGAACACTCAATATGCATCACACCTTGCCAGTGGAGTAGTCAGTATGGTTCAGTTTAGGCCGTTTCTAGATGGTTTTTTAGGTGGAACTTTTGGGGAATGATGTAATCAGATGACCATGTTATTTTAGGGTATAAAACAACTCTTTTAGGGGTAGAAGAGCCTTATTTTATTGACATATAATATTGGGGTTGAAGTGCCCAAATATGCCTATAACAGTTGCCCCCTAAAGCATGAAGTCGTAAATCTTGATGTTGAGTGAAATGCTTTATCATGAGGATCCAAGGTTTCGAACTAGGAGGTGACCTGCATAAGTTACAATACATCATCATAATACAATTTTCATGATCTAACTGAGGCATGCATTCCCATGCTCAGCTTTATAAATTCATTTCATGTACATAGAACAGATAGTCGTCTACAGATGCAAACTGGTGATTCTGCAGATGTAGAGTCATCATCCTTGGTTCGGATGACCATCTGTGTAGTGCCTTTGTACATTTGATGTTTTCTATCCCTGAATATATCGCAGCTCAGATGGATGAAACTAGATCTAGGGTCTGCAAACTCATTCAATCTTCGCTCGATGTACAAGTCAATCCATGTGAAGAGATGCTCTGAAGTCGAACATGGAAAGACATCGCCTGATTACTAGCCAATAATGTGAGCTGTTAACAGGCATGAGAGGAATCATCGATAATGATAATGATCCTCAAGGTACTATAGTACAATTCACGTGGTGTGAATATATGATCCTATGTTGAACACCACGCGAAATCTTTCAGCTGAAGGCCATTGTTGTCAACTTGTCACCGAAAGTGAGAAACTTGCCATTGAGGCATGTAAGCTTCAAAGAACTGAAAGGGGTGTTTCTAAGTCAACTTCTTCGATAATGAGCTGATGTCGAAAAGAAGTGACTCGTCATAGGAGGGCCTTGATGTATCCCACATCTACAACATGAAAATGAAGAAAATGATTTATGGAGGTGAAAACGATCTGACAACACAAGGTTCAAGAATGGCGGTAATGAAAAAATGAAGGTTGAAGGTATTGCAGTGGATGAGGCATTAATTGGATTGTGGTTTCTCAATTGAATGACTTCTCTTGAGCATGTCGATGACACTGAGATGGATTGGTAGTGTTAACCTCAAAAGATGGATGGTGTAAAAGACCATGGTGAGATGACCGGTGAATGGAATAACCCAATCTGACTCAGTAATGGTGATGGAGTTGAAGTTTCATGTTCAAGAGCGACCTGCTACCATAAGTTTCTTCAAGTTTTTTCCCTTTTTCCCCAGTCATTACTAACCAGTACCTCTTTATTTTTGTCAAGCTTGGGAGGATAACATATGCTTGTTCTATAATTTTCCCTTCCAGTAAACCTTTCGCTATGTCTTTACGAGTCTAGCGATAGTGAAACTCGGTCTTGTCTAGAGTGGACAAGTTTGTCGCTATCGTTTTAATGAGTTTAATGACAAGGAAAAATCATTCCTTTTCATGTTTAGAGAATTTGAAAAGGGATGAAAACAAAACTCCAGAAGCTCTTTTTCGTAGAATAATCCCATAAGTCTGAAAAAGGATAAAATAATACAAAAGGGATGACTTTTCCAATCACTTTAACGAGCCGGAAAGACAAGCGCTCGATATTTTTTTGAGATAATCTCTCAGGTTCAAGAAAGATTAAAATATACAGGAGGGATGACATTTCCAATCACTTTAACGAGCTGGAAAGGCTAGTGCTCGACAATCTCTTCATATTTAACGAGTCTGAAAAGGGTTTAAGGGAGACTCGATTTTGAGGAACGAGTGGTGTCTATGGTAGCAACTAGTTCCAGTTAAGCTTGGAACTTCACAAAACATGGTGGTTTCTGTGAAAAGGTTGGCTAATAATACCACTCATCATAGTTGTTCTTCAAAAAGGGTAAACAACCGAGTGGAAGCGTATGATCGGCCAAAATAATGGAGGTGATGAGAGGTACACAACCAAGGTTCAAAAGGCTGATAGAACGACAATCACAAAGGTTAATTACTCTAGGTGGTTTCATTTTTTAATGATATTGAACTGTGGGGGAACTCTGCTCAGTTCCAGTTTAATTTTTACATAAGCTTGAAATGGAAAAATTATGCTTGAATCGGTGGTCAAAGATTGTTCAGTTCACTGTTTAGCACATTATATTCTTTCGTCAGTTGTTCAAACTGCTTAATTACTCCATCAAATTGATCATAAATACATCTATATGTACAAAAAATGAATTAAAACTAACATTTTACTTGAAGAATGTGAATAGTAAATATAAACAATAGTTTTACCTTTCATTTTCATCATTTCATTTCAAATTTGGGATTTTGGAGCTCTAGGGTGGTTTCCCCCCTCAAATTTCACCATTTTATTTTGGGAGATCTGGTGGATTATTCTTTGTGCCATCAGGACCAAGTAGGAGCTAAACCTGAGCTCTTCATTTTCATTCCATTTTTTCTTGATTATGAGCAAATCTTTCCATTTTTCTGGGCTCCTCGGGTTTGAAGAATTCATTCCCCAACCATCGCAGCTAGCCTATATCGAAAGATGCGATGCAAACAAAGTTGTACACTAGCTAGTTAGTATGCATCTCACCTTGCTTAAAGGAAGGGTGCGATGGGCGCAAAAAGGTAACTTTATACAGTGATTTTTCATCAATTTTTTGCCTGTTTTTGCTCAAATTTGGATCCTTACTCATCTTTTGTCTGCATTTCAGATATTTGTTGGATCAAGATGGTCGTCATATGTCTTGAGCAAGAACATGAAGAGGAGGACATGATCGCTTTACATGAACATGGTACAGTTGATGCATTGAGGAACTATGGCTTGTTGAAGTTATTCCGTATATCTAGCATGAGGCAATAGATCAGTTTGTTGCAGTATTTTCATGATTCTCGGGATCTGATCAACCAGGTATTCTAGATCAGACGTAAATCTATTCCATTCACAGTTTAGGACATTTACTTTCTCACGTCATTGTCAAGGCATGGTGCCCCTCTTTCACTATCAGGATTCGCTCGTGGAGGTGAGTCCATGAAAGACTATATTCGTCAATTTTGCAGGGATGGATCTTAGCCCATCAGAGATGGCAAGATCAATATCTGGGATGTCACTGATTGGCCCTTGAGGACCATTTTATTTACCTTTTCTAGATTGGCTGGCAGTGCGGCTTTAGATTTGGTGAATAGATCTTACATGCAGTATGACCTAGAATGCTTGGAATCGAAGGTGTTCAACTGGTGTGAGGCGATACTTCCTGTCATAAAAGAACAACTCTCCAAAGTAAAGAATGGAAGGGCCAAGAATTTTGGCTACGGATCCATATTGACTGCTTTTGCTTTGGAGAGGATTCCACTGATACAACCTCAGAACATTTCACTGGGATTGCCAGCATTGAGGGAACCACATATGCAAAGATGGGTTGATCTTATGGCCAAACATGCTGACCAGTCACAGATTTCCTTCTCTGATGCCTTTTTTGAGTGGTTCGACTGTCAAGAGATGGTATTTGTGGAGTATCCATACATTGGGATGGATTTCTGAGCCAACCTGGATTTGGCATTACCAGTTGGCAAGCAGTGGAGTGCTATAGGTAAAATGATTCGACCACATCTTTGTTTATCAGTTTTTATAATGTTTTTGTGTTTTTTACTATTACCAAGACTAATCAAACTTGTATTTGCATGCAGATATTGGATCACTATGACCATTGGCATGCCCACAGGTGGCAGATGACGCTTCAGCAAGAGAGGCTATAAGGAGGGTCGTCCTTTGGGATCTTGACATATCAGAGACCTTGGCAGTGTTGCAGGATCAGATCGAGGGCCTCACTCTCGGTATTTAGGATGCTAGGACTGATGAGCTACCTTTGAGGTTATAGCGCCATACTACTGGCGTACCGAGTCGCTGGAATAGGCTCTTGCACATGATAGCGTAGGCTGTGACATGTTATCACCAGCATCACTAGTTTAGGATGTTTTTCTACATTGATTTTGAGTTTCTTGGTCAGATGACTAATTTTGCCTTGGACACGAAGCATTTTGTAAAAAATATAAACAACCATCTGTTTTTTGATTTTCGGAGTTTTATTTTGTTTAAGTGATGCAATCTTGATGAAAATGTTGATCTAAAATGCTTTCTTTACAAATGTTGCAAATGTCTATCTAGCACATAGTTTGCTAATGAATCAACTAATGTGTTTAAGTTTTTGGAAATGTGTTGATATTGAATGTAATCAAAATGTCTTTCCAAAATCCTGACACTTAGGAACATGCGATAAATAGCTGGGTTCCGAATGGAATAAGCACCATTAAGTTGTAGAATGATGAGTTGTGAATCTAGCTGACAATGAGTCAGCATATGCCATGTGAAACGGCATCAGAGAGAAGTTCGATCAATGCGCTATACTCAACGATGTTTTTCATCGATCAACCAATACATATCCCCCTAAAACTCACTAACTCACTGTTTGGAGCAAAAATGGCCCAAGCTAGAAAAGATAGATTCTGTGTACTACGACTAGCTCCACCGACATACCCAATAAATGGTTCCAAAAAGTCTGACATCTGCAACAAATGCGAAGTGGATTACCTAACAAAAATGACAACTCTAAAAGAAAACAAAATAGCAACAAAACATATGTACAATGAGTTTACTACAATTAATCAAGCATAGTAACATTTAAGATACAACCAGTTTCGGGTTGCGATAGTGGAATCCAATGATAATTACTAGCTTGTGGGCTCCTTTTGTCAATACCCATTTAACAATGTAGGGGCACATCCATAATGGTTCGAATTTACCTGCTTCTAATTTGTCAGAGTCCTGATCGTACAATAAGACTAGGTCATCTTCTGAGAAGACACGAGGCTTGACACTTTTTCATATTGGGCCTTGATGCATTTCTTATGAGCTTCGTTAGCCAATGCAACATTACGATGGGTTTCATCCAGATGGATTAGTTCCAAGAAACGGGCCTCTTCTTTAGAAGTTTCAGGAAGCAGATCAATTGCAAGCTTGAGGGATGAGATTTTGCACTGAATTGGTAAGATATCTTCCAGATCATACACCAATTGAAAAGGCATGAATCCAATCGCATTTCTCACAGAAGTCCTATATGACCACAGAGCTGAATACATGATTAAATGCTAGTTACGTTTGTGGACTCCAATCATTCTCTACAGCATGCGCTTAAGGACTTTGTTGATTGCCTCAACTTGTTTGTTAGCCTACAGATAATATGGAGTAGATCTATCATGGGATAGTCCTAATTTGGTAGTCAATTCGATCATCATCTGATTGCGAAAATGCAACCCATGATCTATGACTATAGCCTGTGGTACACCAAATCTAGAAACTACATGATTAAAAAAGAAAAGAGCAGTTGTTTTGTTGCTGTTTTTTAATGTAGGCATCGCCTCGGCCCATTTTGTAAAATATTCAACAACAACTATAATATACCCATGCTCCCCGTTTGAGGTGGGGTTACATGTCATGAAGTCAATGGCGCATTTAGCGAATGGCCCAATAGTAACTAATGGATGCAATGGTGCAGGTAGTAATCTGGTTTTGTGATAAAAAATCTGACAAGCAGGGAAATTTCTGATTGCAATTATGTAATCTTTGAATATGGTGGGCTAGAAGTAACTAGCTTGTAAGATCTTTTGTGCAATAGCATAACTAGATAGATTCCCCCCACAAGCACCTGAATGACAATCATTCAAAACTTTTTTGGCCTCCTCATACGTGAGGCACCTTCATAGAACTGTATCGACACCATGATGGTAAAGCATATCACCAATGATCAGATAGTCTTTGGCTTGGTATCAAGTACGCTGTTGTTTATAGAAAGAGGTGTTAGGCCTAAGAGTTTTGGTTTGGAGATAGACCAGTGTATCTCCGTACCATGGATTGCTTGATTATATTAGAAA